>JAODAL010011816.1:0-98198 GCA_025379985.1 Phyllomedusa bahiana | reverse complement strand
AGCGGTTAGATGCGCTTTAAAATTCTCTAGCTAACTACATAAAATCTTCAAATCTCTAATCTAACTAAATGGAAGGATCACAGCTAATAGTAGAGGTTTCTCTGTGCAGAAATAGACTAATTTCGCTGAGCTGTTTGGCCACAGGCAGAGCGCAGGTCCTATCCCTATGAGACGCTGAGAGACACTGAGGCTGAAACAGGAAACGCTGTTCTATGTAAAACGAGGTCATGTGATTTTTCCAGCCAATCGCAACCATACACATCCCAGTCATGACGTCGCACACACATCTCACCCTGCTCTATTCTGTAATCTTATTTGCTGGCCGCCAAAATTACAGGAAGCGCCGAAAAAGGCGCGATCTTAATAGATGATGCACAGATTTTAACCTTAATTATCGCATGATCTGGAAATTTCGATCACCATAAAAACCTTGCCGATTTCAACTTTGTCGATAAAAATCGCTCAACACTACTAGTGAGTGAAGCGGACTTTCTTTTGTTTGTTTACAAATACTGCCAAACTGGTTACAGTGGCTTAAGGATAACCAAGTCAATGTTTTGGAGTTTCCATTACAAAGCCCTGATTTCAATCCTGTTGAAAATTATGGGCAAAGTTGAAAAGGCAGGTGCGAGCAAGGCGACCTACAAACATGACTCAGTTACACCAGTTCTGTCAGGAGGAATGGGCCAAGATTTCTACCCACTCTTGTGAAAAGCTTTTGGAAGGATATCCAAAATGTTTGACCTAAGGTCATACAGGGCAATGCTACCAAATACTAATGAAATGTATGTAAACTTTTGACTTTGCAGAAAGTAACAAAAATGCCTTAAAAATTCTCTCGATCTCCTTATTCTGGCATTTGGCAAATATAAATAATGTTGGTTCCTAATTCACCTAAAACTGGTAAGGTGTATTCTGATTTCATGTCAGATAGTGAGAAAAATGTGCATATGTCTCTTTTTATATAGTGTAGGTAAACTTCTGGTTTCAAATATACATATATTTCAAAAACACCATAGGACCAGCCCTGATGAATACCGCCTAGTGATATTGGCAGAAACATTTTTACAAAATTTTTATAGAAGGTGACATTGATATCTTACAGCAGAATGTCGAGATCCAGGCACTGATAGCTGTTGCTCCACTGGTTCCAGAGAGCTAATTGGTGGTAATTTATTCCTGCTGGTTTGGATGGATGGTGAAGACAGCCTGTCAAGACCAGTGTATCTGTAATAGAAAAATAAATTCAAGGATATTACCTATGCACCAGCACTCTGAAGTGCAGAGATATAATGGACAGTAACCTCAGAGGCAATGTATTTCTTGGTGACTGGGGTTGGGCTGGCCCACTAGTAGATTCTCTAATGGACGCAGTTTGTGACACAATCATGAGCCTCAATAGTCAAACAGAAGAAAACCTTAACTTAAGATGAGCCAGTCACTGATTTTGAACAAACTATTGAGTTAAATGACAACTCACTAGAAAGTATTGATACAGAGACTGACATACAGTATGTTGTATGTGCCCCAGGTTAAGAAAAGCCTAACTACAGGTGTATATTTCTCTTATGACATATGCGTCCTGCAAAATCTTAAAAAACAGGCATATACATGTCTTTATCTTGAGTGGACTTGCATACCCCAACCTGATATTGCCAGAAATTAAAACTGCATAACATCAAAATGCAATTGCCAAAGACTTGTACTGTATAGCAAAATGCATATGGAATACTGCAGAGTCAGGGCATTCAGTCAGCGTTATTCAGTTCTGAAAAAATTTAATTAAAATATGTGAAAGGACAGTACAGACGGCTTTCCTGATCTTTTTACACCTAGGCCTGTATCTACAACAATGGGGCATTGTTTACGTCTAGAGGAAAGAAGGTTTCACCATCATCACAGATGGGGATTCTTTACCTTTAGAGTGGTGAGACTATGGAACATTGGGATGTGATTTTGGAGATGATGGGTTCATCTAGGTAGACAGGAAGGAATTTTTTCCTCTAGTCTGGGGCACTTGGCATTGCCCCATAGGCGTATTTTCTCTTGATCAACACAGTAGAATAATAGGTTGGATTTGATTAATCTTTCAGATTTATTAACTACATTGCTATGCCATAAGTGCAATGCTTAAATATATATAAATAGTGAAAACCCTTTCCAACTGATCGTGCAAGCGGCAAAAAAAAGCAGACAGATGCGGGTCGGAAATAGAAATGGCATGATAAATGGCACAACATGCATAAAATACATTTTAGGTATATATTTAAACCTTTTCTGCATCAAAGTAATGCTATTAACAGTGTAGAAGTGTATGACTGTGAACATCTCTTCTGGGTCCGTCCTCGAATACAATAGGGTCTACTTTGGTTCTGTCACTCTGACAGCAAAAATAATGATGCACAATGCAGATCTATCAGAATGGCTAACTGCAGCTCCATATAAACCCCTCAAAAGCAATATGAACGTAGCCAAAAATATCAACACTTTCTTTGTAAAATTAGGTATGCCAAGTAAATTTCTCTTCAAGAGGATGGCTTGGTAAAATGTTCAGACAGACCCATATTCACCCACATATATAGCATTACTTTACATGTTGTTAATGAGCTCTGTTTCCTCAGTGCACTATAACAAGTGGCTTTCAGGCACCCTGCATGTGGCTCCTCAGCTGGTGGCAGCTATAAATACCACTATGCCCTGGTGACCCAAAAGATGTCATAATATTACTGCAACTTAGCCCTGACAGTTAATACTGGATTTAGAGATGTATCACTCAGTCATAACTTTCATAGACTGCTTCCCTTCTAATTTCTAGTGTAGCTCATCACCACCTGTTATATTTGAAAGTGGCTAGTAAGCCAGGAGAGTACCTTTGCTTACTTGCACCATAAAAGTGCTACAAAACAACAACAAGAACTCGATGTTCCCTGCAGATACTCACAGCTTTGTACCCCTGAGGACTTCATCACTGTAAACATTAGGTGTTTTAGATCGCAAGGGATCTAACGAAAGCGCAGGCAGTCTTCGCTGAGTAGGAGTTTTCCTAGAAGGAGTTTGTAGAATCCGAGAGGATGAAAAAATACTGTTGTCGCTTGATCTTCCAAGTCGATTTCGCGCAGAATTCAATACTCTTGGTATAACAGTTAAACTTTTATCTTCTTGTTCACTTAAAATGAAAAGAAATTAATTATTTTTTGTAGATGCTTTTTTTAAGGGATAATTTAAGGAAATGGTAGTAAATTGTGTTTAATAAGTTTATGGTGCATGTGTTTAAATTGCACAATGCATGTTCTGTATACAAGCTAATTCAAAACATAAAAGATGCAAGTTCTGTGTTGCTTTTATTAAGTTATTCCAATGTAGGCAAATATGTCAACTTAGTTTAATAGGAAAACTTACGTACACACTTCCTATGTAAACGTTTGGTGAGTAGAAAAGCTAACGCTCCATTCACTTCATGTTTCTCATGGCCATTCCTGAGATCAGTCGGGATGCCATGAAAAATGTATCCTGACAAACACTGTGGTGGGGCCAAGATGTAGCCGTAGAGATCTATAGGGCAAAAAGAATCCATATTGGACTGTTTGCCCTATTTACCAAACATTTATCCAGCACAGTATCCATCAAGATACATTTTTTACTATATCCTGAAGGTTGATATGAAAGGGGATGAGAAATATGATCTAGGTGAGCCCTAAGTCAAGTACTTTTTATCCATAAATAAGTTAATTTATTTGTCTATGTTGTCTCTATAGCACTGGCATATTCTGCATCCATATATAGAGACTCACACCACTCACAATCTGTTCACAGTCTAATTTTCATGTGTCAGACACACACTGGTAGCAATTTTCTAACATGCAAATTAACCTGTCAAGACATTTGTCTCCATTGTGTGTCCCCTGTTTGCCAAGAAATGCAAAGCACATTTGTTAGTTAACAGTGGAACTTTCAATAGAATACACAACAGGTTAAATCATCAGAAACAATGATTAGAAGTGAACCTTTGACTGAAAGAGCTCCCCTCCTTATGCAATCCATACATGAATGAGGAAGCACCATACAAACTGCTCAGAACCCTTTAAGAGCATGTTATAATTGCCTTCTACAGATAGTAAGTGATCAGGCGTTTTGTGCACACCTCTTGTATGGGACAGCCGACATCCGCCTTTAAGAATTGTTGCCTTCCTCTGCATCAACACTGTAGGGTTATAGATTGGACTCATGTGTCCTCTTCCAACCTTATCTACTACTTTGCTATGTAAACTGTACAATATGTGGTTTCCTCTGGGCAGTTTAATTTGGTTGGAACTCCAAAAATACACATCTAGGTTGACAGATTTTCCGCATGAAAATGGTCTTATAAATGTCTGAAGGAGAATAAGTAAATGTATTTGGGACAAAATGGTGTAAATGAATCCATCATATTGAAAAAAACTTCACTTCAACTCCATTTGTGTTTTTGATTTGGTAAAGTTGAGTTGGAATTGTAAGACAAAATATCCTTTTTATCTGTGATTTGCCAGTGGGCTGCAAGTAGCCTTACTGACCTAATGTTGACGTGGGATCCTCCAAAATGGGTATTTAATCACTTTTATAAATAGATGTTATTACAAAAAGTGAAGCATGTGAGAACTACAGCATTGCTCAGTCCCCCTTAGTTTCCTGAAAGTTTACATTAGACACGACCAGGACACTGACAGGAGCTGATCTGGCCGTGCTTGCGTGTTTGCAATTCTTATCTGATGACAGGGAACATGAAGGAGCTTGCAAGGGGCTGGGGAGAAAGTGTAGTGTATGAGGCCGTCTGCTGTATAGAGAATCCATTGGTTATAATGTAATTATTTGAGTAAACATTGCAGACGCTCCCTTCTTGCTCACTCTCTGCTCACCCCCCTCCCTCTTGCCCCTGCAGCCGTTCATGACTAAGCATGCTTTGTTTATATTCTCTCCTGAGCAGATAAGAGGTAAGGAACTCACTTCGTGGCAAAACCCCTTTAACTTGTAAGTCACGCTGTACAAGACAAACACAGTTCACACATTTGGCTCTGCTACCCCCATGGGTGTCATGTTTTCAGTTTGATGTACCAAATAATAAATAATACATACTGTGTCTTCTCTATCAGTCCAGCATGGCGTTGCTGTAGAGGTTTAGCTTGTATCGTCATTACTCCATTCAAGTCACTGCTAAAATTACGACTTGTCTGAAAGATGAATAAAGAATAGAAAAGATGAAAATAACATGTGACATATGTTAGAATAGTAAGTGACAGAAAAACCTCAAAGGTCAGTTGAGGCTGTGGGTGAAAAAAGCTGTGTTATCATAGTTTGTACCTGAGATGTAAAAACATAAGCACCGAATGAAATGCTCCGCGCCTCTGAGCCCCGGGATGGAGGTATGCCTGTTGTTTCTGATGTTATCCGTGGAATTGGAAGCTGAAGATAGTGGTTTGTAGAATTACGAATCTTTCCTACTTGTTTAATTTCCACTGAAATTTAAAATCTTCTTTATACTCTCTCTCTTTGTCTCTTTGATCATCATCTCTATCTTACACTCTCTCGCACTTCTCATTATCTTATAATTTCTCTTACTCTCTCTTATATATCTCCTATCTCTCTCTTTCTTATGATCCTGTCTTTGATCTCTCTTTATTATGACACTCTATAGTGCTACTCTCGATATTCTGATATCTATATCTTATCTATATTCTGTAGTTCTCTCTATTGTTCATCTCTTCTACGATCTTGTCTATTACTACTCATTCTCTTTTAGTCTCTTTTTTGAGCGCTCAGCTAGACTGTCTTTGCTGACTTCCTCTTATGACATTCTCCATTCTGATTCATCTATATTTAGTAGATACTATTAGTCTCTTCTTCATCGTTCAAACACGATTGCTATTATTTTCACTTTTGATTTTCTCTACTTTCTATTTTTATTCCTCGATTGTTCTCTCTCTGGCTGTATCGATATCTATGTATCTCTTCGTACATGTCTACGCTTTACGTATATATCTCTTAGGATATGAGATCTACTCTCTACTCTCTTGTCTCTTTACTAGCTGTGAGCTTTACTCTTCTTTCTCTGGTCACTCTGTCTAGTCTATCTTTTTTATTATATTTGATAGACTGAGCTCTATCTTCTACTCAGTATCTGAATGATCTTATCTGAGAGATTAGTTTTAGTATAGTAATATACTCTCTATAGTATCTATATATATTATATTTTATCATCTCATAACTCTTCTCTTGTCTCTATCAATCTCCTATTTGTCTATATCTCACTTGATAGTGTTCTGTCTCTCATATCACCTAACCATCTATATTCCTTATCCTATATATTATTTGATGACTCTCATTCATCTCTCTTATCTCTACTTCTATGTGATCTCCTATATTTATCTCTTTGTCTCAATATTGATGTGTATACTCTCTTATAACTCTCTTATTCCTATTCATTCTCTATGAGCACTAATTCTTCTCTTTATTTCTTCCTTTACTTGGAGTGGGCGACATAATATCTATCTTTCCTACTTGTTGATATTAGTAATCTGTATCTCATCTATAGCCATACTCTATTACTTTATTCCTATATTTGTGAGAGTATAGACTCTCAATTCTTTTCTTTTCTTTGTCTCTATATATATTCTTATACTCTGTCTATTACTGTGTATGAAATCTATTAACTCTCACTTCTATTACTCTTTCAATGATATTATTTAGGATGATCTCTGTATCTAACTTCTATGACTCTTACATCTTCCTATAGTCTCTTTATGATTATTCTATTGATTGCTATTAGGATACTCTCTCTCTATCTTTTATTTTATCAACTATCAAATTATAGATCTCTAGTAAGTCTCTATAGCTTATTCTCTTTATTATTTTTATCTCTCCCTACTGTATCTATTATACTTCTATAGAATTCTAATTAACTATTTATTTACCTCACAGATTATTATTTTGAGTAAAGATCATCTAATTATAGTTGATACTATCTTCTTGTTCTTATTTATGTTATGTCCTCTCTCTATACTCATTTCTTCATCTATCTGGTTTCTATTCTATCTTCTTCTCTTATCGAGTCAGGTCTATATTCTGAATATAAGTTATTAATATCACTACATCATTATATTATTTTATATTTATTACAATGGTTATTCTTGATCATATCTTTCATTATTACACTAACCCTATCACTATACATTTCTCTCATATGAGAGTCCTCTCTCTACTCTCTTAATCCTAGGAGATGTCTCTTATTCAATCTTATACACTATATCTTATACATACTCTAGATAGCAATGTCTTATTTATGACTTCCGATCTATAGCTATATACAAGCTAATCTATTTAGTTCTATAACTCATTCATCTCCTATATATACATAGATTTTTTCTCTCTCTTTTTTCTCACCTAACTAGAATCTCTCATACTCTAATCATAATCTGATATTTTCTCTTCTAGCATAGCATACTCTCTGTTATCTCTACTCTCTCTTGATTCTATCTGTCTATATTCTATGTGTTTCTATGATAGCTATTTACTCTATAGTTACATTCTCATCGTATCTAACATGATGTATACACACTCTCTCAATTATCTCTAAAGTTGTACTCTACTATAACTCTATTGTCACTCTAGTGCTCTGGAACTTAGAATTATCTATCATATATACTCATAGATATATAGATAAGATGTGTGTGTATATTTATATGTAGCTTTATCTTATACTTCTTCTACTCAAATTTACTCTCACTATCTCTCTATAATATCAATTGCTGCCTATATAATATATCTATTTATTAAAAACAACTATCTGACTTTCTCGTGATATTATACACTTAGTTCCTATATATTCTCTCTGTTTATCCTCTTATTATATCTATGTCTTATTTGCTAGTCTAGCTGTATCTCTCTGTCTATACACATTTTTAGTATTTTTATCTCTCTTATAACTTGTTCTCTGTCTCGTTCATCTCTTCTTTTTTTTTTTTTCTTTGCTGAGATCGATTAGCTCTTTACTATGTTCTCAGATCATGTATATTTATCTTATCACCTCTAGCTATTTTCATATATATCTCATTTCATCTCTACTTCTACTTGAGTTATTGGATTTCTAGTTCAATCTCTAGTCTGTCTCCCATACACAGTATGAGTCTATGTTCTGCTTATCTTGTCAGTGACTTGCTCGGGATATTATTATACTTCATATATTATATATAGCCCTATCTGATATCATTATCTCTATTATCACTATCTCTATCTATTCGATTTTTTCCTATCTATATTTCTTTTTCGCTTAATTACCTCTCATACGATATACATCTATATATGAATCTATTCGTTATATCAATATCATACATATTGCATTTCCTATCAAACACTCAATCACAATGTATATCTCTCTCAACTTATCTATCTTATACTATAATTGAGAGCGTGCATTCATTTATCTTCTTCTCCTTATCCTAATCATATTACTCTATTCTTGTATATCGCTATTATTATTATCTTACTACTCTATATTTCTCTTTTCTTATTTACTTTATAGTCTGTCTTCCTTACGTGGAGTCTCTCGATCTCTCTATTCTATCTCTATATTCATCAACATGCTCTAATATTTCTAAGCACTGTAATAGAGTCTGAGCTATAGTGTTAGTATTCTCTCTCTGATCTCTATACATTATCTATATTTTTTTATATTAGCAATATTTTATATTCATCTCTATATGATTATTATATATCTCTCTATATAGAGTATGTTAATTTATTTTAATATTATTACATTCTTATATATTAGTCATTATCATCTTCTCAGTTCTACATGTTCTTATCATGATATCTCTCTATCTAGTTAATCTATTATACTGACTCTCCTATCTTCTCAGTTTCTATATGTGATATCTCTCTCATTATAGTCTACTCTATTCTTATATCTATTTTATGTCCTTCTTCTATTTGATCTTACTATTCTCTCTTCTCATCTATCTCTTATCGATCTCAGTATTTATATATATTTCCCAATATCTACTATCAGCTATCATTCTTTATTTCTCTCTAAATATCTATATCATATATATACTCTATAACTCTAGCTATTATAGTCAGATTCTCTAGTATATACCTTTTCCTTGTATACCTCTCTATGCTAGTTGTCTATGTATATATGAATATTACATGTATCCCCACTAATTATTTATATGCTGTCAATAGTCAATCTGATCATCTGATAATCATATCATAGTCTATTCTATTCTATTCAGATATATCATAGCTCATATTGATTCACTTATTTATCTATTCCTAGTTTGATTATATCTCCTTATAGGAATCTCATACTCTATCAATCTTCTGGGCTATTTCTTATTTTATCACTATTCATTTATATCAATCGTTATGCTATGTAGTACTCTTATTATTTACTACTCAGTATCTTTTATATATCTATATTTATATCATTATATATAGATCATACTTCATATCTTTATTCTTTTATTCATTTATACTTATTATATCTTTTATTTCTTTTCATTATATACTTTCTACTTACTATATTATTCATTTATATTCTCTTATATACTATATTTTCTTTATCATATATTCTAACTCTTATATATTATCTCATTTCTTTATCTTTTCTTTTATATTCTATTCAATCACAGACACAATTCTATTTTTATTGTAGTATATTCTCTCTCTCTATATATTATATATGGGAGAAGCTACTCAATTTATCTATTCTAAACTCCTTGTCTATATAAGACGTACTTACTATCCTCTATCTATTGGTTTATACTCTTTAGATTATTATATAGCTCTTCTCACACACACACACTTTTTTCCGAGTTCTATATATTATATATTCTTTCTTCATCTATATCTGTAGTTCTTCACATATATATATATTATTAGATAGATATTCTCTATTTTCATCTATTTTATTCTTTATATATTATTATATCTATTATATATCTTTCATTTTCGTAATTACTATATCTCTTTTAGATATGACTTCTTCTCTGTTATGATATGGTCTTAACTTCTCTACTATATATACATTTCTCTCTCATATACATACTCTCTCTCTCTATTATAGTTCAAATAACTCATTAGTCACTTGTATACTTTTTATCAGATAGTCTCTAATATTTCTACGATCACTTTTTTATATCATATATTCAATATTATATGCATAGTTACATCTATAGATCATATTTTCATTCAATATTTTATCATATTTAACATTCATGATGTCTCTCTGAGATCTCACACTGATCTTTGCCTGATAGTTCTACTACATAATATCACTATGTACTATATTTCATCTTCTCTAATCTGATCTAGTATCATTCTCTCACTTTTTTACCTATAGATCTCTATTATACTGAAGTATTATAGATATTATACTATCTACCATACATACTATCTCAATCCCTCTATCTCTCATGTCTCTATATCTCTATATCTCTTATCACTTCTCTATTCTCTCTATTAAGACTTCTCTCCTTAGATCTGTGACTCTCTCAATCTCTCTTATAACTGATACTATCATATGTCTAGCTCTAGTGATATGAGAATGATCTATTAGATCTAGTCTTATCCTCATAGTCTCTATACTATAGAGAGTATATATATTTTTCTAAGCTTATCGTATATATTTATCTTTCTCTATTAGTACATAATAACTCTTATTATCAGGATAGTATATACTCATACTCTTGTATCTGATATTTTTTCTAGTATCTCATCATACTTTGAGCCTATATATAGTTTATCCTCTCTATTGATGTTTTTATCTCTTATGATCTTTAGATATTCCTTTTATTTCATTTTCTTCATCTCTTTTACATTTTTTTTTCTTTTTTTTACTCTGCATCGATATATCATACTCATTTTGTCTCGATTATATCTAGGTATCATATTATATATTCTACAGTTATTCTCAACATTATCTCTCTGTTTTCTATTTTTTTTATCTAGTATCCACTTCACTTCTCTTAGAAGAGAGACTGGTTTTATCCATACTATTTATATTTTAGAGTCTATTTTTTATCTTATAGTATTTGCAATATTATCACTATATACTTAGAAATTGATATACTCATCTCTAGACTTTCACTGTAATTCTCTCTCTGTCTCCAGTCTAGATTATCTGATTGTCACATATCATCTATGTCTATAGCTCTTTATGAACTGTGATTCGTCAACTTTATTCTAGATATTTTCTATATATTTATTTATATACTACTTATTTTTATTATTATTATAGCTCATTCTCTCTTATTTCTTTTAGTCCTCAGTCATATGCATTTCTACTTATATTTTTTTAGCTAGCGCATTTTTTTATCTCTTATTGTATATCTTTATATATCACATAGATTTTTTTTTTTTCGTCTGCTTATAATCTATGGTTGTATTCATATCACATAGTATTTCTCATACTAGCATTCCTCTTTTTTCTTTTTTTCTTATCATCTTAGATCTCTTACTCCGTTTATGTGGTATTCTCCACTTCTCTATATCCTCTATATCTATGCTATTCCTCTTACTCTATGTAGTACATATACTTCTCTTTATAGCTTATTGTAACTGTATGTCTCTCCTATAGTATATATGCTTTGGGTTGATATCCTCTATATGCTTTCCTTAATATAATTAGCTCTTCTATACATTATGGTCTCTTTTCTATTGGTTCTGTCTAATATCATCTGTGATTTCTCTACCTTTTTTCTATGATGTGATATTGGAATAGTATTTTATTTGATTTTATTATATTTCTATCTTTCTCTCTTTTTTTTTTTTTTTTTTCTTTTTTCTTTTTTTCTTCATCTATATATCTCGATTATATATAATTGTTCTATATGTATTGACCTACTCCCTCATTTCAATTGATCTATTCTGACTATCTATCTTCTTTTATCTATATCACTCGATCCCTCTATATGTCCTTTCTTTTTATAATCTACACTCCTATACATCTATTTCTGATCTACTATTCCTCTATTATATATCTCTCATCTATATCTATTCCTTCTTTATCTCTTATCATTTTCTCTGATTTTATTCTTCTCTATTCATGATAGTATATCAGACTCTGAGCTCTCTTATTCATGTACTCTATCTATATATATCTTATTGAGGAGTATCTTATATCTCTCCTCTAACTCACTATTCTCAATCTAAATTTTTATTCTTATGAGGTCTTATTTTATCTTGTTGATACTCATTATCAACTATTTTCTCTTCTATCTATATGATAGTGTATGATTATGTATATATTAGACACTAGTCTCTTTATCAATTCTTCACTATTTCTTACTTGTTTTATCTTATTCTTACATCATCTTTCATTAACTTGTATTCTCTATCTAACTTCGCTCATATAGGCTCAACTATTATCAATTCTGCTAGTCTATTATCTTATACTCCTTTTATACTCTCATATCATATCTTCACTTTCTTGTATTTTTCAATCTAATATTACACACATCTCAGCTTCTACTATACTCTGAGCTCATGCTCTACTCATATGTCACTGTTATCATTACCCTACTATTTCTATACTATCTAATTATTAGCTTATATGTCTTATCGACAATCATATCTTATTATCATACTATTGTCATATTTATTCTTAGATATTAGTCAGTACAACTGAGTGTAGATATTTATCTGTCTCATAATCGATATACACTAGTTTACTATATTTAGATTTATTCTTAGATCATATGAGAAGTTTATCTTATATGTATTCCCTCATTTTCTAACCATCATCATATCTTTCACTCTCTATTTTATCATTTATGATCTAGTCTATATATATATTATTTTACATCACTCATCTTATCATCTTATTATATAGTCTACATCTATTTTATCTCAATCAGTTTCTCTCTTTCTCTCACTCTCCTCTTACTCTCTTCACTACTACAACACACACACACTCTTATCTCTCTATCATGAGTCTCTATCAACTATGATCATGTATCTCTCTATAGCATTTTCATATATTAGTCTCTCTGACATAGATTCTTCTTCTCTCTATATTAAACTCAATCTATATCTATGTTATCTCTATCTATTTATGTATCTCTTATGATTTTCTTACTTTTTTTTGTTTTTTCTATTTTCCTCTATTAATTCTATATATATATATTATAGATCTATGACTCATTCTACATTTTGTCTTATCATCAAGTCTTGTATATTTTCTCTATCATTATCTCTAAGTCTATATCCCTTTCTTTAGTCTATACTTTATTTCTAGGTTCTCTATCTCCCTTAGTTCGATAGTATATCCCTTTATCTCTATTAGTCTCCTCTCTTATTCTTATATACTTACTTCTTTATGCTCTATCTCTTGATCTATATGATCTCTTATACTGATCTCTATGTATATTCTCTACTCATTCCTTCTCTCTTACTGGATCTCTTTTATGCTGTCTAATCAGTGTGTGGACTGATATCTTATATTCTCTCTATATCTATTATTATGTTAATGTGAGTATTGATATATACATATAATATGGTGACTCTTCTTATCTCTTATGTCTTTATTCTCTAGTTCTCTCTCACTAGTATAGTAGCTACTTCTTCTAATACTATTATGTCTATAGTTCTTTATTTATGTCTATCTAAGATAGAGTATGTTTTTAATTATACTATCTTATTCTTTTATCTTCTAATTAGATAATGATCAATATTCTTGTATCTATATTATGTATGAGATATTTTATCTTACTATCAATCTCTCTATTACATCTCTATCTCTCACTCTTATTTACTATATCTCTTTACATTCTATCTCTCTTATATGTATCTACTTTATTCTATGTATTAATAGATTCTATTACATCTTTTTCTCATTTTATTCACACTTATACAACTCAATCTATATATAGTTCTCTTCCATAAGACAGTATTAGTCTCTTATTATATTATTTCACTCTCTTCTTTCACTAGGTATTTAATTTAGATCTCTCTCTATATATTGTACTCTATGGTACTTATATTATATCTCTATCTTAATTCATTCACTCTCACAATACTCTCATATTCTATTTATCATTTTTATAGATATAGACTTTTCTTTTCTATAGCATATTAATCTAGTAGTCTACTTATCTACCCACCTCATCTTATCTATTATGTCAAACATATTATTATATAATTATATTCCTATTTTCATTATACATTCTATATATACTATTCTATCTATGCTATATTATATCTATGACTCTAACAATGTGCTTTTATCTATTTCAAATTACTATTATTCTTTTATCATATTATCACTATAATCGATGGAATTTTATGCTATCATCTCTATACATATCGTTGTCTTACTTCATTTTTATATGGGTAATTATAGAGATTCTTTAATCCTATAGTTTATCACATATATTTTCACTATATAGGCACGTCTTATATCTATCATACACATATATACTAGATCTATTTCAATGGATTCTATATATCCTCTGCTATCTCACTGTCTCTAATCTCTTGATCTATATATCTCACTATACTTACTTTGTATATTATTACTGATATAATCTTCAAAATATATATTCTATATATATCACACACTCTCTTATGTCATTATCTATCAGATATATAGGATATTATGTACTGAATGTATACTTCAAGTATTATGTTTACTATCTGTATTTGACACTACTCTCTTTACTGTTTTTTCACTCTCTCTATATTTAAGTGCGACTAGTATTCATTCTATCTGTTTGGTCACACTCATGATGATAGAGAACGCGCTAGGAGCTCCTAGTAATAATCTTATAATCACATTTGCATGCTCACAGTATGATCTTATATAGTATATATTTATCCTCTATACTCTATATACTATTTTCTTCTTATATACTCACTTATCTATTATATCATTATCTTTCTTAATTGATGTTTATTCTCTTGTGTTCTAGTAGTTTGGACTACTTCTTAATATATAGTATCTGGTCCTATCTGATACTATGACTTACTGAGCATTGTTTAGCCTTCTCATATCCTCTATTAGCTATCTATATATTATCTTAATTTCTATGTCAGTAGTCCTATCAAACATATAGACTAGTATCTCTATCGCATCTTCTCTCTATTTAGTTCTTGAGGATATTATTTCTTTTTTTTTTTTTTCTATATATATATCTTTCTCTCTCTTTCTCTCTGCCTTTTTTTATTGTCTCTATACATTGAACTTTCATCATCTTATATGATTGTAATGTCTCATCTATTATTCGCTTCTACTCTCCTTTTCTCTATCTGACTCTCTTCTAGATTCTCTAGTAATATGTAGTTCTTTATTTATATATGAAGTCATACTATGATATATATTATCTATCTTAGGATATAGGATGTCTATCTCTCATTATCTTATAAAATACAACTTTTTATTGTTTATCTCTATATTTTTATATGGATGTTAGTAGATTTATTATATTCTCTTTCTCTAGTAGACTATATTATCATCATCTTGATATTAGTATTTCTATTTTTATATCGGGTTAGTCTCTACATTTGTCTCTATTTTATATTCTATATGATGTCTATTATATACTGATTTATTATCATCTTCTCTCTATTGTTTTCTCTATACTACATTGTCTCTCATATATCTCGATCATTCTTATGACTGGTCGTATCTGGGTTCTGTTATACTAATATATCGACTAGTCTTTCTCTCATCTATCCTTATGATCTATTCTAGGTTATTTATGTCTCTCTTCATTTATTTTATATTATATTTTCTCTCACTCTGCATCAGCTGGAGACACTCATCTATTTCATAACATCTCTGATATAGATGGTTGTCAATTATCATAATCACCTATTTGCCTGGATTTTATAGGTATGTTTAGTATCTCTGGGATATGTATTATTATTATTCTCTCCTTTCCAATTATGTCTGTATGTATCTCTCATCTCAGGTCTGTTCAATTCTTCATCATGTACTAATCATTTTTCCTCTACTCTCTCTATAGATTATATCTTCTGATTGGCTTCTATAGTATATCTTCTTTTAGTTTTAATAATCGACTATTCTTCTCAAGACTACATCCAGTATTATCTGATGATTCCTCTATTACCTCTATCTCTATTTATAGTCTCTGATTTCTCGTCATTTCTATCTGATTCATTGAGCTCTCTTATTATCTCTATTCTGTCTTCATATATTTCTATACTATATCTTCTCTCAATCTACTATGAATTGATATCTGAATCATCTCTCTCTCAATATCACTCAATCTAACTCTCATAATAGTCATGATCTCTCTCTATATTATCCTCTCTCTTTTCCCTATTCTCTCTTATCTAGAAGTCATTCTATCTTTCATTACTATTATCTATCCATCTGTCTCTATCTCTCTCTCTATTATTTCACATAGACATAGATATCACCTATGTAGATTGCTATTTTTCTTATATCAAAATTTCCTATATAATAGTATGTGCTCTCGATCACTGCAACCTCCATTATAGAGCTCATTCTATATGTCTGCCTCTTTTACTCTCTACCTCACTCTGACATCTACTCTTTTCTCGGCTACACTATCTACTTTTATGATCACTAACTATGCTAACAATCTATATTCTCTCAACTTCAATACTCTTCTCTTTATACTATCTTTATATGTCTCTTCTACTAGACTATCTCAGATTATTGCTTAGTCCTTATCTCTCTATACTATTAATTATATTGTGTTTCCTATATATTATCACTCTTATAGCTGTCTAGATATATATCTATATCTTCTAGCATGTTAGATTCCTCTATTACATTTAGTTCTCTTACTCCTCCCTGAGATTCAATATCTCTCTCTTATCTACTTCATCTATAGGTATAGGCTTTCTCTCTAGTATTTGTCTATGCTATATTATGATTAGTAGGTCCGATCTCTTTTCTATTAAGTTATCTCTTGTATCTCTATTAGTTATGGATTTATTCCTCATCTTGATCTGTACTATGTATCTATTATTGTCTTCTAAGTCATCTATGACACATTAGTTATGATCCTATTTACTCACATCAACTTCACCCTCTATACTTATGATTCATTTTCTCTCTTCTAGAATATATCTATACTTTTCTATGATCTATATGTCTATCTAATATCTTTTCCATATATATCTCTAATTATACTTAATGATTCTTCTCTAACTTCTATACTCTTATGAGTATCACTTTTTTCACTCTCTAAACTGATATTTTACTCTTCACAACCAATAATTATCAATGTACTATCTCTCGCTTTATTCTATATCTATCTCATTATTACTCTTATATACATTATTATATATATATCTATTCTAAAGCTTAGGTATTTTATTCTTATTCCCTCTTATATCTATCACTATTCTATGTCTTTTATTATAGAGTTATCAATATATCATAAGTGATTACTCTCTATTACTCTCTATACTATGTTGTCATATCTTTATTTTACTATAGATATCTATCATTACTCTTTATGTTTTTATAGAGATTAATCTCTGTATAAGTACTATTTCTATATTTTTATATTACACTTTCTTCTATACTTCGTTACTCTATCTCTCAAACTATTATAATATTCTTAACTATATCACTGTTAGTCTAGTCTCTTCTGTAGAGGATATGATCATCTATACTATAGCTGTGGAGTAAATCATGCTTATCATTATCTAGATCATACACTATTATATCGATCTCTATCTTTTCATCTTATACAATAGCTATCTATTATCATCTATCTATTCACCTAACTTACTATATTATTTCATATATCAAGAATCTCTTATAGAGGCCACTCTGGAATATGAGGATCTAATTTGGTATATATTATACTAGATTCATAATTAACAATCTTACTCTCTTCATCACTCTATTTTCTATATTATTATATGCTTCTCTCTACTATATTATCCTTCTATAGTATGCTTCATTATCTCTAATCATAGTACTATATTATCGAGACTCCTCTATTTCCCTTATTATTATATCAACTCTTTCTACTATTGTATTATCTTCTATATTTGAGTCTCTTATACTTATTTAATATACATATATTATCTCTTATAGCATATGCTAGTCTATCTAGATGCTCGTTCATATATATATATTAGTCTTCAAGCTTTAGTCTTTGAAATCCATCTTATACTCTCTTTATTTTCTATTCTCTTCATTAGTGAATTCCTATTTTAACCATTATGATTTAAACACTTCTTTGACACACTATATAAAGTATATTTTAATATTATCACCTATATTATTATGCACTCACAACTCTTTAGATGTCTGTAGATTCAATAGAGTCTTATTATATTAACACATTATAATCTTAATATCTAGATCTCTATTATCATCTAGACTATTACTCACTCTAGTTAATCTTATCTTTTCTCCACTTATATCTCACTCTTATACTCTGATTGACTCTATTTCACTTCTATATTATATCATTCATTCTAGATACTGTTTAATATAGATAGTATACCACATCTCATGAGTAGTCCACTCTATATAGATCCTCCTCACATGGATGTTTTTGATCCTATCTATTCTAGCTCTTCCTTTACTTTTCATTCTTTACTATCTCTCTACTAAGATATGTTATCGAATCTCATATCAATCAGATTTTCTCTCTCAATATTCTCTAGTGTATCATCTCTATAGTATCTTCTTCACTTTCTAAATATTATTGCTAATAATCCAATCGCCGGTCTTAGTATATAATATAGGATATGCTAATCTATTATTCTCTTTCTAAACATGTATATACTAGTATTCCATTATAGTTATATCATACTCTCTCATAATATACTCATTGAGAGTATGTATCACTATTATCTTTATTATTACGGATATTCTTTATTATATATATATCTTGTACTATCTATAGTCAGCTATGCTCCTCTAGTTTTTGTGTTTATATATGATATAGACACAAGCACTGATCGCTAGATCGTATCATATCTCTCTATGATTATACATTATTATATATGACTAATCTATAAGACAGACATATCATCCGCGATAGATAGCGTGCGTATTCAGAGTCGGAATTGCTAGTTAGATGAGGGTGAGAGGACAGATTATGTGGTTAAGGGTGTGTATTAGGTGATAGTCACACAGACTATATCTATTACTTTTTTTATATAGGATTAGTTCTATTCATAGCGTTCGACTCTCTAGCTAGGAATATTCGAGGTCTATTTATTTATTTATGTGTATACGGGATTCCTCAATATAACATCTCACTATCATAACATTTCCTATCAATGACGTATGTAAGATTCGCTCTTTTCCGCTCTTTTATATCAAGACAGTTCTACTCTATCTATAGCTTAATATAACTTTTATCTTCTCTATTACTTGATATATCTCTCTTAGTTCCCCTTATTTGCACATCTACTCGCGCCTTAGTCTGATAGAGATATTTATCCTCTCTATATGTATCATCTGCTTATCGCGTGATTGATTCTGTTTCAAATATACAACTATCTATCTACTAGTTATATATCTATGATCAGATCTAATGCTCTATCTACTATCTTATTATAACTACTAATCTACATGACTATGTCTCGTGTACATGATTTGTATATCATAGTATAGATTTTAGGTTGTCTCATATATCTATATACATTATCTATTATTAGCAGTCTCTCTGTTATCTTCTTTTATTGATCTCTCTCATTATACCTTCTCCATTATACCTCTATGAGTATGATATCTTGTTACAGTCTCCGATCAACTTTTATTCTCTTTCTGAGACCTCCTCTTTACAAGAGTAGTAATCATATTATTCTCTATCTTAAGAGACATAATGATTACTAGTTATATATTAGATATATGATCTCTAGTTTCACAGCATATCTATAAATACATTTATATTCTTCTCTCATATAGTCGATATCTATCCTTCTCTGTTCCTATCTTTCTACAGTGATCTTAGAGTCTATCTACTTTCTCTGTATGTCTGTCTCTACTCTACTCTTAGTACTATCAGTATTGATCATTTTTCCCTATCATTAATACTCTTTATATATACTATCTATATTCTAGACATATAGACAATCTTCTTGACACTCACTATATATACTATAGATCTATTGCTGGAATTTCTCTCTGCCCCTGAAAGTGCCTAAGGAAGCCTTCATCCTTCGGAAATATAAGTTGCTTTCCCAATATTCTAAAATACACAATTAAGAAACAAGAAAGATATTTAGGCTATGTCTTCACTGCACACAAAAGCATCCATTTTAGAAAAACACTGAAAAACAACTGTAAAGCAGTACCCATATAACTTGCGTATAAGTAAAAATACGTTCCATGTTTGCGCATTCTCCACAAATGTTTTTGTTTCTTTTCATGCTCGTTTTATTTTTGCTGGTCGGTTTTTGGAACATGTTGCAAAAAACTACTGAGCAGGGCAGAAAATTTAATATTGGAGTCTATGTAAAGCACCGGATGCTTTTCGGCACATTTTTTACAGAAATCCATAGCAATTATTAAAATTATTTACATCTCTGAAAAAAAAAAGAGCTAAACGCACCAAAAAACGTACGCTTTTTTAACAGCGTCTGACATGCAGTGGACTCAGTTTTTAGGATTTGGTTTTCAATTAGTTTTTTGTCCACTGTCATGTAGACAGTCTTAGAATCAAAATGATACATCAATAGCTACAATTATTAAAATAAAAATGTTGCTATGCAAACTGAAAAAAAGGCCTACACAAATAAAACAAGACATTCTAATCGTATTACATATTAGACAAACAAAGGCTCTGTTCACAAACTGTTGTCCGTAAATGGTTATTACATGCACTGCAAAAGCTACCCAACATATGCGCAAAAAATACATATCATTGGTTCCCATGCACCCTTAGGGCCAATGTGCGCTGCCAAACCTTTGTGCTTATACTGTATAAGAAAGGATAGTTTGCAAGACTTCTTTATACAGGGTAGTAAATTAGGAAACGTATATCACATAGAGTATGTATATTTTTTAAACAATTAGAGTCAAGAGGTAACATATGCAATGGCAAATATCACAGCCTTCCATCTGAGGTACCCAATATGTCACAAAGTACTCTTGATATATGTCTTCAACACAGCTAAAAAAAAAAAAGGTATGTGAGAATACAAATATAGTAATCAATTTCAGAGCCAGAAAGTGGATTCATGCACTAACTGCATTCTATCTTTACAGGATTGAGTATTCCCTTTGTCATGCATGACCTATTTTGCCTTGTACTAGACATAATATAGCGCACACGGTCATATAAACTCATATCCTACTGTACAATGTCGGACTGGAATACCTTGGGATCACCAGAGGAAATCATTCTTGAGACCCGTCATTCAATTATATAGAAATAATGCAAAACACCCCTATTTGTGTAGTAGAGCATGCTTACATTGTTGCACAAAACAGGGGCATAGCTAAAGGCTCATGGGCCCTGGTGCAAAACCTCAACTTAAATTATAATACAGTAATATACAGTGTGCCCCTGAAATAAACTAGATTACATGCTGTGCTTCTGGAAATATATTATATTGCACACTGCACCCCCTGAAATTAATTATATAACACATTGTCCCACAGAAATTATATTATATACCACAGACCCTGGAATAAATTATATTCTACACTGTGCTCCTGAAAAATAGTTTCTATTACACAAACTACCTCCTGTAAATAGTTCTAAGAAAGAAAAATTATACAAATAAAAATCTCCTAAAAATAAGATACACGTTAAAACTCTTGTCAGGGGGTCCCCTGGATGATCTGTCAGAAAGAAGGGATAATTGTATAGCATTCTAGGAGGCTATACATGACTAAAGAAGATTCCTGCATGTTCGAGGACAGCAGACAAAGGTTAAAGTAAGCATATCCCCTTGATGGCAGTGGAGGATTTAATGTAAGCATCCCTATGGCCTAGGAAAGTGAAGCAGTTAATGTAAGGATCCCTTATGGAGGGCAGTGGAAGGACTAATGCTAAATACTTTGGGTCCAGTGGTTGCTCACCTATCCAGGTTCCAGCATTGCTCTTGCATTCCCTTCTTTCCCTCCTATCACTGATTACAGAGATAAGTAACCTCAGGAGGCACAGAGGGGACTGTACAGCTGGATCTATATGGCTGCGCAATTCTCACTGGGGTCACGAAGAGGGCTAAAAAATGCTCTTCCCAGTCAATAAAAAGGCAGCCAGCTTGTGGTGAGGGCAATCTGCATGCTCCTACGGCTTAGTGGCCTGTTTGTAAAACTAAACGGCTTTGGGGCTCCAATAAGTACACCACTTCTTCCACTACAAGTTAGACAGAACACGATCAAATAGTAGGGCCCAGGGACAACCCCATTGTGGACGAGTCCAAACTCCGTTTCTAACTATCTAAGCACAGAAGTAGAAAACAAAACTGCAATTATATCAGTCCAGCGATGTCTTTAATACGGTACATTGGTAGCAGTGATACCAGCATACACAAAATTCCTATTCAGGTGCTCCATCACAAACACTTTTTTTTTTTCAACAAGCGTTTGATTTGTCTCTTGAAAACAAACAACACATAAAATTTCAGTGTTTTTCCATCGTGTTATTTACAAAGTGCTATTTGATTGATAATATACAATTCTCTTGTAGTGCAATGTTATTTGAGGAAAAACCCCAATGCTAACCAGCAATATGTTGTGCTTTGAAAAAAATGGCACTGACTCAAAAAACGCAGTAAGACATCAATAATATGCCAGAAAGAAAAATGCCTTAAAGGGGTTTTGCCACGATCTCATTTCATAGCTCCTGCATTCCAGCACTTCACTCTGTGAGCTTAGAAGGGGGTCTGTGTATGAATTTTTGTTTGAATTGGCAGATCATGTGACCCAGCAGGATGAAATCACCAAGCCTTTCCTCTCTGCTAGTCAAAGAAAGGTCTGTTATATTTACAGAGAAATAATTAAGCTACACCATAAGCCTAGGGGGTAATTATTTTTTACCTTCACCCACACAGGTCCTAGTTCAAATCCCTGCAGGAACCAAACCCATGGATTATTTTTCTTTCTTTATTCATTACAATAGCTCATTGAGTTCCTTTTTTAATTTATTGCACTGTTTCACTAATTAATGAGTATAGGGGACAGAAGTAGAATGACAACACCTGGGGGTTGAACACTCAGGGACTGTCCTGAGAGTGAGAGGTTTTATGTCTGGGCATGTGCTACCAGGACTGAAGGAGTTTCGCAGCCCTGTCGTATCCCTTGGAGACGTGCTGTCAACCATGGCTCACGAAAGGGGGCAGCTAAAGCTAAATGGTACAGAATTTTTTATAAGGATGAATGATGAAAATGTTTATTATTTAATTTGCAAGCTTCCCACGTCAATTTTACTTCGTGGCAAAACCCCTTTAAGGCACATTTACTACTGTTGTCTAAAATTAGTCAGTCTAAACAGATAAAAAATGGGCCAGATTTATTACAGTGGCTCGTGCTGTTTAATACTTTTGGCGAGTCTTGGCAACCGGTAGTTGGCTTACTTTTCACCAAAATTCTACACCTGCCATTTTGAGGTGGGCGGCAAGTCTGTGCATATCTTCAATGGAAGCCACAACCCTTGCTCTTGAAGTAATACCCGTCTTTGGCTAAGCTGCGCCCCATTTTAGGAACGATTGTAAAAAGTGTCTTAAACCCTAATAAATGTCAGCACCAAAAATGAAACGGTTTTTTGGTGATTTTATGACATACTCATAGCACAACCACTTTAGTAAATTGTGTCCCATTGTCTGTCGAGCAATTAGTATTTCTCTGTAGAGGATAGCAGCAAAAAATGACGGGAAAAAATATCAGGGAAAACGTCACGAGAAATGTAGCATTTTATAACTGATTCAAAAAAATGACTTTAAGAGCAGGAAGTTTAGAGAGGCGAGTAGGGAAGTAAAACCACAAATTTAACAAGGTATATAAGTGTGTGTGGAAAGTAAATGTAGAACGATAATCACTTTTTAGTGCTGGACACTATAGTGGAGAACAAATATCACATACCAACATGGAACCTAGAAAGGAACCGGATACAAGGAGAAACAACTGGCACATATGCTAATCGAAATGACCATTATAACAATGAAAGCAATGACACTGCGGGAACTGAATTCGCTAAACTGGTACAATATTATTTTGTTAAACATTACCTGAGATGAAGGGATCTCTTGTCCATTCTAGCATTTCCTACTTGCCAGTGTTCTTGTTTTGGAGACTAACCGTACATGCACTCAGAAAAGCATCGTCGCCACATTCTCCAATAATAACTGATGCACTCTCTGTGTGTTGGCTTTATCAAACTCCTGCCAGATGTAGTACAGAATGGGAAAGTGATTGCAGACATTACCACCAGACATATTAACAGCACCTTGTGTGGAAGATAAATGTCTCCATGTTATTCCACCTCACAATACAATAGAAGGGTACATTATTTTAAGGTCATTATTTACCTGCTGCATTTTATTCAGTTCATTCCTTGTATTTTTTTTTTCTATCCACATAGAGACAGTAAATATATCAATTGCAAATCCCTACAACCAAATATTGTATAAGAATCTGACGCTGGGCCTGGACAACATGCAAAAAAAGGAACCACTTGCCAATTTTAGGATTTTTTTCCCTGCAATCATAACTCCACACATAACACAGTGTCAAATAGCAATAAAAAGCCCACACTAATTCCACAGGCAAGCACTCAAAATAAAACTACTAGACAAATTATGAGGTTCCCGCAATAAGAGCACCAAAACATCACTAAATTGTGGCTGTATTTTTCTATCACAGGGCCTTCATGGTTCCAAACTAGACAAAAGTGGGCCTGAGAGTTATTAATTCTCAGTTTACCTCTCATAAAACTGTCCTAACGTCTGTGCCATTAAAAATCCAAGACCACTTTGTTTCATTTATAATAGCACACCAAAAATCCTGAGAAAGATTAACAATTCTCCTCTTATTTTTATATTCAATCACATTACTTAACCTTCATCTTCATTTAGTCTAATTATGAAGTCAAGATCAGAGGAGTAACTTGAAGCTTCTAGAGACCCATCTGTGCAAATATTGATAAATACTGGCCCACTCACAGCTATCATGTGTCATTTACAATGCCAGTAGCAGAACGGACATAGCAGAATATAACGCTTGGTTGGGGGCCACCCTCTTGCTGCAGGGCATCCACTAGCGGACGTGCTTACCTCTCTTCACCCACAGAATAGCTACATCCCCGGAGTCAAGGATTTCCCAAAAATTATTTGACATAGAATTTTTAGGAATTGCAAAGACAATAAACTGTTTAGCAACTATAGATCATTGAAAGATGACATGTCATTTATATTTGACATAATTCAACTAACTAGTCCCAAAGAAGCTAAACATATACTAAAAAACAGCATCTGGCGTATTCTATTCCTTAGATTTCGAAAAACCTGCACAATAGCTCACTCATCTAATCTGCACAGTCACATGCGCTCTGCCATGATCAATAGTGCCTGTGTCTAAAAAAATGATATAACAATAACTGTTTCTTCCGACTAGTAGTGAGGGAGCATTGTGACTAACATCCTTAATAGGGTGGCAATCAGGGATAATATTGGCTAGTACGGTGTGCAAGTTAAAGGGGCCTAATTAAACAGTCAGTGTGACTAATCCACCTATGATTCCGTGCGACAAAAGATAATGCCGATACGTGCCTACAAAGACCAGTAGAGCTAACCATTTAACAAGGTAGTTGTGCTAGAATACTGGCACAATTTGTGGCAAAAATAATGGCATACATGCTTAACATGAATACAAAATGTGGCACATTGTCAAAAAAACGCGATCTAACTGTAGAACTGTCCTAAGATATTCGACAGTATTCAGAAATAATCTGATCTACTCGGAACCATAACAAACTGTTCTACAAGTCCCAGGTTATAGACTTTCTGTGGCAAAGCACATAAGATGTAGACCATGTCTTTTTGATATCGTATATTGCTGGGAAATAGAGCAACCAAAGTCCAAAAAAGACTAGGTTTGCTTTATCGTTCTCTTTGGGTCCACCACGTCAGGGTTCTTTTTAATGGTATCCTAATAAATACCACCACCAGAGAGCAAATTGCCATGTGAACACACTTATACAGCTAAACAAATCAAGAAGCAGATTAATCGGCAGACTTTTTACTACAACATAATTAAACATAAATTGTGGCATGTGTAAGATAAAGCGGCATGCAATAGAGAAAGGGTTTTATAAATAATTCAAGGAGAAAAAGCTTTTACTAGTAAAGGTTTTTACTTAAACATTTTGCTTGCCCTTGGATTACAGTGGTACCTATATATGCTATACATGTCTGGATACCTGCTAGACGGTATACAGATGTATTCCACTGTGTAGCCGGCTATAACCATAGGCTACAGCTGAAAAAAACATAACTGTTTTAAGTCAGCCCACGAGAGAATTTATTTCTAATGTGGATGAAACCTTACTCTGCATTTATATCCTGGCATGTGGACACCAGAGCTGAGGCCACATGACAGTGGTGTTAGCCTGTTCATGCTTCTTTGGCAAGCTCAGAGCAAACACATTATTAACATCACGTTGCTGCTCCATAAGAAAACCAAGGGAACTAAAGAAATAAGAAACAATGTATCATTTTTAATTTTGTTTCCATTTTAACGTCTACTGATCCACTTGCTTTAAAAGTACAATTCCAGACGGACACTTAAAAAATGGCATCTATGATAGACCCTGATAGAGAAAGAGGAATACTAAAAAAGCTCTCAGTACCAGATTTTGGGGGGTTATATACTGTCCACAGGACTGATACGAGTACTCCAAATGATGGCGAGTGTGTTCGCTTTATGTTTCTCGACAAATGTTCCGTTTAAAATAGATGTGCTGTTCACATACTTCATTACACAAAATTCTGTTCTGTTGAGAGCAATGAGCATATTGAATATTTGTGACATCTAGGGAGTACATGTATGTCCAGGTTTTTACACCCCTTTTTCTGGCGCAAAATGAGCCCCTTAAGGTGGCCGCAACGATATTTAATGAGTTGCCAAAACGAATGTGTTAGGTGTGCATTCTGTCAAAAACTTGACACTTTCAAAGTTGCCGCCTAAAGATTGAGGCGGCGTTCATGGGGGCGTGGCGTGCACACACACTCGATCAATATAAAAAGGTCTCATAGAGACTATGATTAAACGCCCCTGCGTCCCTATCCACGACAGTATGAACGTAATTGACGCGCAGGGAGAAAGTGACATTAAATTTTACTGCAGCGAGTAAATGGCGTGTGCCGCCACCCCTCGTGTATTCTTTGGGAAAGACTCGAACTAACCCAAAACAACCCGGTGGTATTTACACGTAAATTATGCCTTACTTGCTCAATTTTATAACATATCAGAATACCTATTTCAATGTGGTTCTGCCTGACCTAGGATTCTAAAGTGTGACAGCCACAGATTTGCCATAAGGGCAACAACAATTTCCACATATATGCTCAACTTACACAATGCCATAATAAAAATTGATTTTCTGATTTATTTCAAACCTATAAAAAAGTTGCTTTAAATTTAATTGAAAAATGGTATCAAATAAAATGGATTATCACGAAATATATATAATCCACAAAAATATAAAAAATCTCCAATAAAATCTTCCACATATTTAAAATTAATAGAATCAAAAACTAATTTTACATTAAATAACTCACTGATGTTGTTTTTCAGATTTTTAAAGTTTTCATTTTTAGTACATTCAATTTTAAATGTATTTTTGCTGCTCTCACCCTTTATTCTACAAACAGCAAGAGCCAGCACAGCACAGGTCTTGCTGGGATCTGTGATCCTCCAAGCAAGATGAGTGCCATAGTTTCTATTCACTGACATGCTATTCTAATGACTTCTCTTTTATTTGCAGCCTATCTATAGCCTTTATACATGTTCGGCGCATTACATATGCGCCTAAGTTCCATAATGCGGCAAACATACAGGCGAGGTGCAATGAACTTTAGACATCATTTATGAATGTACAAAAACCACTTTCATACATTCAGGCGCAATATACACTGAAAAATAGGTGAGAAAATAAACTTTGTTGCACCTAGTTCCAAACATGTTTCCCCTCGTCTGAACACTGAAATAATAGTACTGTAATTGATTGGCTGTCTATAGTTAAAAACTTTCTAAAGCTGTCTGTGAAATTGAGCCTTAAATTCTTCATTTAGATCTACTAAAGCACAAAAAACATATCAAAAATTAAAAAAATAAAATAAAATTCAGGTGTAACAGGTGCCCATGTTGAGAAATAAAAGGCTACTGCATTTGAAGATCCTACAAGAGATTTGCAATAAAAAGAATCATACATCATCTCTCCAGGAGTAGACTGAGCTCCTTTCAGTGGAAAGTCCAGTAGTGTAGCTTTGTATTCCTGACCAGGAATGATTTAAGTCTGTCGGGGTTGTTTGTCCACTGGAAGACAAAGATGAAACCGATTCACTGTGGAAACAAAGAAGGAAAAATAACTTAACAATACTGATGTCCTTTTTATTTATTAAGTGGCATCAGTAAATTAGAGGACCAATTAAACTCTTCATGGTGCATTTTTATCCAAGAAACCACATGAAAAGAATTGCATGGATTTATAAAACTTAGCTTTTAATCCCATATATCGATAAAAAATTACACCATTCTACAAAAACCATCCATGAATTAAAGGACCAATTAAACTCTTCCTGGTGTATTTTTTTTTATCCCTGTCTTCAAAGAGCAATCATTTTTTTTTTCATTTTCCCATCTACATGGCCATATCAGGGCTCAATCTTTTGTTGTACAAGCTGTATTTTTAATGTAATCATTTAATTTATCATAAAATATATTGGTACACTCCCAAAAACTAATTTGTGTGATGGAATGGAACAAAAAAAAAAAAACATGCATTGGTGTCCTCTTTGGGGTATCATTTTAGCGGAGATTACCAAGCAGTCAGATTAATTCCAGCACTAACCACTGTATGCTTTGTTATGTTTAATACTTTTACAAAAATAAAAACCTTCTACTAAAAAAATTGCTTTGCATTACTATATTCTGAGCTTTAACTTTCTTATTTTTCCATTGAGGAGGGAGTCCGGGGCCACAGCCGGAGTCAGACGCAGACCGGGGGGGCACAAGACCCTGTGAGCAGGGAGCGGATGTGTATGGTGGTGAGCAGAGCCTTGGAGGTGAGGCAAGTTCTGGTGCGCAGGGGAGCAGGAAGCAGACGCACACCCACAGACCATAGTGAGTGGACGGGGCGCTGTTTTCCCTGTTCCCCAAGAAGATGACATGGTGGAGGATGTTTGAAGCCAGTCAGCACTAGCTCCGGGGGTCCTAGGCTCCAGAGTGGGTCCAGGAAGCCATATGCGGCGGGGCTGCTCAAGTAGCCACACGGTGGCAATTAATATGAGGAGTGGCCATCACAGTGCCTGTGAGGAATCCGCGCACTGGGTCTGGTCCAGTGGGGGAGAGTTTGGGCCCCCATCAGCATGGGTTTAGCTCGTTTTTTGCCTTTATCATCCACCCTCCTTCTCCTGTAGTGCATGCTGTTGGTGAGGTACTAGTCAGGGGCAGCGCCAGACTGATAGATCATCGGGGTCCTGCTTTACAGCAAGAGCCTTTGTGGGCCGGGAGCCCTTCAGTGGGCAGCACAGCGCTGGCCCTTTTGCGTCCATTGGAACTCCGGAGTCAGCATTGGAGTGAGTGTCACAACCTTCTTTGGAGGTCCCAGTCTCCGGTTCGGTCTGCTGGGATGGTCGCAGCACGGTCTTGGAGGTGGATGTCAGCCAGCGTCCAAATGAGATACCAGTCAGTGGTGGCAGTCAGCGTGGATCCGAATTGGCAGCTGGTGGAGTCACATCTCCTACGCAGCCTGGTGAGTAAACTTCCATATCTTGTTCGTTTCCACCTATCTTAATGTCTTGGGGGTAGCTTCAGGTCAGGATAGTGTACCCCCTACTGGCTATCAGGAGTGGGAATTGCGGATTAGTGGAAAGATTAGGGAATTGTTGGCTTGTTTGGAGCGGGGTGAGGGATGCAGTCAGGAGATCTCCCCAGTTGCGGCGTGGGGGCTGGCGGTCATTCTGGGGGTAGTGCATAGCCCAGGGTTAGGCTCAGAGGGAAGGGGTTTCCCCGTTCAGACAGAAAAAAGAGGGGCAGGTGGGGTATGAAAAATCGGATTTTATCGGAGAGGTGTAAGTCTGCTTTGAGGGGCCCCTGGGGGCTCACTTGAAGAAGGACGTGAGGGAAAAAATGTGGAAAGACTAGTACCTTTTTTCCTTTCTCCTGCTTGAAAAGTTCAATCTTGAAACAGGAGGGATGTGAGTAAGGAGGAGGAGGAAGACAAGCAGCGATGCCAGCTTATTCTTCAGACATTTAATAATTGGTTACAGCCTTTTGCGATTTTGGCCATTGTGGTTGGGAAGAAGGTACCGGAACATTGTTCGGCCTTGTTCTGTTACATGGACACTATAGGGGAAGTTTACAAGCTTGGCTCCATTGCAATGAGCAGTTTAGGCAACAGAAAGCGTTGAGACCAAGTATCCGGTGGGATCACATGTATATTGGTTTATGGTTTTGGGTTATGGCGGCCACTCATTTTAGTCAGCCCTTTCAAGGTGGGGCCGGCTATGCCAGCCAATCCGGGTTGTCCAGTGGTGCAAAGGGGGTAAGTCCAAGAGATCCAGACACCAGGAACTTGTTGACAGCTTTACAAGGGGCAGTGTAAATTCTGGACAACCTGTTAGTTCAAACACATGTGTGCCATCTGTAATGGTTCATCACATGGGTCAATCTGTTATTTTAGGAAAGGAAAAGGCAAGGGCCCTTCCGGGAATAACCAAGGTGGTGACAGCGGTGAGGCTGGACATGATGCTCCTCTTCTTAAATAGAAATGGGTACCCGGATGGATTTGTTGGAGGAACGTTTTAGGGGCAGTTTTGTGATTCCTTCCTCTTCTCATCAGGTCCACTTTACTACCAATAATTTGAAGACAGCTTACTCGTTCCCCTAGGTGGTGGCTGAGAATCTGGCGAAGGAGATTTCCCTGGGTAGGAACGCAGGTTCTCACTCTTTGTTACCTTTTCCGGATTTGATTGTGTCACCATTAGGGTTGATACTGAAAAAAGAACCGAATAGATTTCGGCTCATACATTAACTGTCATTTCTGCGTAGTTCCTAGGTCAACGATGGGATTGCTCCCAAGCTTTGCTCAGTGGTCTATACCTCCTCTGACATGGCGGTACACTCGGTCCGCTTACATCGGCCTGAAGGCAAAAACCAACATTGAGTTGGCCTTTTGGTTCTTGCCGATTCATTCGTATAGTTTGCGCTTGTTGGGTTGCAGTTGGGAGGGGTCATTTTTCGTTGACAAGTGTTTGCCTAGGGGTAGTAATATGACAAATTTGGTTGCCTTCATTAGGCTCAAGGCTGCCATGCCAAAGACTTGGCAGCCATGACTGTATTGGTCGGTGACAAAGTCACATTGTCTAACAACTCAGATGCCATGGTCGCACTGATAATTGCCTCTAAATAATCACTCAAAATTAATATATCTTCAAATCTGGCTTCTGAAAATAGGCATGAGCTGTAGTTAACAGTTGGCATCCAGAGTCATGAAGAAGATAAGGTAAGCAATTAGGGCAGCTATTATATAGGACTTATTAACTGTGCCTGCACTAAACGTTTGTAGGGGCATGCTAGAGTCAAAGAAAAAGATCTCAAAACTGTCCTAATGTACTATCAGTGCAATAAGTGAAGTTTAAAAGCAAATTTATTTTATTCATAAAATCATATTCAAAGGACATAAATCGTGCACATGAGGTATGTACATTCAAGCCACAATGTTATAAAAGCACTGGCACCCTATAAAATTCCTTAAAATTGAAATCTATGGGGACAATGGAAATAACGGGACGTGGATATGGTTATGTCTGAATTCTGCCTAATACTAAGAATCCACCAATCTTGAAGGGGGTTTCTCACTTCAATAATTTTTTCTTTCAACTTTGGGGGGAAAAGGGTAAAATGAAATCTTGTATTTCAAATACTTTGGCTGTTTTTATGGGGGTTTGTTAGGAAAAAAGGATTTTTTAAATCTCATGTGAGTGAAAGCGGTTTAAAATCTCCTGTAATTAGGAGACAGAAAGTTGGCAAGTGAAGTGTAGGGCACTCACAAGGCAAGATGGGGTTTTTATCAAAATATAATTTTTCCAAAACAAAAATTTATCAAGTAAATCCCTTTGGGTATTGAAATTTACGATTTCATGCCTGAAAAACATGTTTTTGGGGTTTAAAAAAATTTTGGGGAAATTATGTGACTTTGGTTTAAATTTATTTTTTTATATATTATTTTTAAAAATATATGAAATATACGTAAAAATAAAATTAAATTGTATGGGGTTATATGTGTACTTTACTATAAAAGGTTTTAAATATAATAAATTTATAATATAAAAAAATATAATAAATTTTTATACCCAAAATACACCCCAGGGCCCACATAATTTAAAAAATTTTTTAAACCCCAAACAACACTTTTTTCGCCTGAAACTCTTTTTAAACTACTAGAGGAATCACTTGAAAGGGGAAAAGTTTAATAGAGGATAGAAGAAGATTGTTTAGAAAAGTTAGATGGGTTTAATTTTGATAGTTTGATAATGTGAAAAAATTATACAATTTTAATCTCAGCTTGAATCCCAGGGAGGCAAGTCTTTTGTGCATTTTGGGCTTTTGTACACATCATGTCCGAAAATGCTAAAATTTCCCATCTGAGGTATTTTGGCTCAAAAATTTTGGGACAAAAAAACCTTTCCCTTCAGTGTGGGGGAAAAACTTTAAATTTTTTAAATTTTTTCACAGGGATAGTAAAAGGGTCTGTCGGGTCTTGTTATTTTCTCCACTGGGGTGTATATGGGGTTTATAAAAATTTTGGAAAAAAAAATAATTTTTTTGAAACACTGCCAATTTTTTAATGCTTTCCCATGTACAAAGAATGGAGGGGGGCCCAATAATTATTTTAATTTTTATCATAGGTACACTTCAACGTGGGGAAACAGAATCTAAAAAAATTCTAGAAAAATCCCATTGTATGATTTTTTATTTAATAAATTGGGCTTTTTTATTGCAAAAAAATAAGTATTTGGTCCCCAACCAAACCCAGCAAAAAATTCTGGGCTCCCCCAGACCTGTTAGTTTTTTTTAAAGGAAATTTGGGTTCACACTGTGCCTTCAAGGTTTTTTAATAACGGTGTGTACGGGCGTGCCCTTATGTGGGGTCTTTTAGAAAGTATTTTCGGGGCCAGCATGTTTTTTTAAAAATGCTCTTTGCTGGCCCCCATAGACTTTCGGGGAAAGGGGGAAATGTCGGCGGGGAAATATAAAATTACTTTTTTTCCCACGGTATATTTTTAGTAACCAAAAAAAGGGCGGGGAAATATCATAAAAAAAGGCGATTGGTTTTTGGGCCCCCCAATTTTCATGTAAATTGGGTTTTAGAACTATTAATATTTCCAGGGAAATGGGCATCAGAAAACCTAAGTCACATATAAATTTTTTAATTCTGGGGGCTAATAAATTTTGAAAATTCATTTGTTTAGCCTTTCAAAAAATAAAAGGGAACTTAGGGCCCAAAATTTATATTTGGGGAATTCTCTTCTGTGGGCCAGTAGAAGCTGTGTGTCCAGAACCAAAATCTCTCCTTAAATAGTCGCATGACCAGAAAAGCCTATGGTAACGGTGGGCCCACAGGACCCTTTTAGGGGAAAAATTAGGGCTAAAAAGTATATAAAATTTATAACCCTTTTTAGCTAAGTAACATCTTTTAATTGTTGCTGCCTCAGTTTTTTTGGAAAACCTTTTCTAGTTTTGTTATTCTATTTTTCTTTAAAAGAATTCTAATTTTGGGGGTCTTTTCTTTTTTATAGATTTTTTCTTATTTCCCAAATTGTTTACTTTTTCTGTTTCGTTTTTATTAATTTTCTATCTTCATTATTGAAAGGGGGTTTGTTAATTTTTAAGTGAAATTAAATTTCTTTTTTTTAAAACAAAATTGCGGGGTAATTATTAAAATTGCAAATTTCCTGGGCTATTTTTAAAAAAGAAACCTTAAAGGGAGGGGAACCCTAAAATTAAACCTAAATTTGTTACGGGGCCCTTAATTTTCCCTTCCACCTTTCCCCAGGTGTATTTCGGGAGGAAGAAGGGGGGTTCGGGAAAACCTTGTGGGGTGCGGGTTTAAAAGTTCCCTGGGGAAAACCCAGTAATTTATTAAGGGATGTGTTTGAGATAAACTGAAACCCAGCAGGGTTTACACTACACATAATGGGCCCAATTTAAACCCACCAAGGGGCAGCCACACAAAACAGGCACTAGAAAAACCCTTACAACATGAACAAATTTGGAAAAAATTTAAAATGCATTACTGCTATCCCTTAAATTTTTTGTATAAAATTTTAAGTTATTTTTTCCCCAGTTAATTTAAATTTGGGTTGTAGGGCCCCAACCTAAATAAAAGGAAATCCTCATCGGGTTTTGGCCCCTCTAAACTCAAATGGTCTCTTTACGGGGCCCAAAGCCAACATCCCCTTAAAAATTTGGCAACCCCCAAAATTCACACTAATTAAAAAGGGGCCAAAAATTCCGGCTTAAAAATTTAAATTTGCAGAGCCCACATTGGTTTCTTGGCCCTGGGGTTCCACTATTGATTTTTGATTCGGGGGGCCCCAACCTGTGGAATTGGATTTTTGTGGCGCCCACCATTTGAAGGTCGATTATTTTGGGACCCCTCCCTACTGAAACGGGAATTTCCCTTTTATAATCTCCCCTTTTGTTTTTGCCTTTTTCCTCTTTTTTTTCTGGCCTCCCCCAAAAAATTTTGCATATGCGGGTTAAAAAAAGAAAACCCCAAAGGGTCTGTCATGCTCACAGGCCCACCGGTGCATGTCCATGTACCCTTGTGGGCCCAGCCGACCCCTTATAATTTAAACCCGAGGGATTGGGGTGGGGCATTCGCTTTTTTGGGTTAAAAAACCTTCACAAAAAAAACCCCCTTTAAAATTTTATGCAAAAAATAAGTTTTTAAAAAGAAATGCAGTAAGGTTTTTTTTAAAAAATTTCCAACCCTTGGTTCAATGGTAGGGGGTTTAACGCCGGGGCCTTTTTTCTGTTTGTATTTTAGTGTAAAAGAACCCCCTTTTTGGGAAAGTCCAAAAAACAGTTTTGCCCCAAATTAGGAAAAGGGGGCAAATTGCAAACTGAGGAGTTGGCTGTTTTTTTTTTTTTTTGGCACTACACTTAAATTTTTAAAAATTGGAAAACCCGGGTAGAACCCTTTAAATCTTGTGTGCGGAAATACTACTAAGCAGGCCGGCCCAACCCCTGACTTGAACAAGGGGGGGAAATTGACAAAAGAAATTTTTTGAAAATTTTGGGCATGGGGAAAAAAACCTCCCCCCCCTTAAAGCATTTAAGGGCCCCTAAAAAGCTGCGGGAAAATTTGGGTTTTTCTAGAACCTGCCCTAAAATTTTTCCTTTTATTTTAAAAATTAAAAAGAATTTTAAACCTTACAAAAAAACCCTAGGAAACCCCCAAAATTAAACGAAAAAGAGAAATACAAAATAAATAAAAAATGATTCTGTGTTGATTTCGGGTAGTGACATGGCTTTGTGCCATACTGCTAATGGTTCATGTGAGCTATATGTCTTTCATTTTAACTTATCCCTTTAGACGTTTTGATTTTCTTTGGTAGGATTATTCCAATATTTATATGTACAAATCACTTTGTTTCTGAAAGAAAATGTAAAAAATTAAAAGGGGCATCTTTTCCAATTATAGATTGGATGGCGCCCGTACGGGCCCGGGGTGTGAAAGTCCCTGGGGGGAGGGGTCTCCTCCTTTATCTGAAAGCCGGGGGTCTTTTTTTTTTCCCTTTCGAACAATCCCTTTCGGGAAAAAAAGGAAGGAAAAAAAACATATGCCCAAAAAGGGATGAAAAAAAAAGGTTTAAAACTATAAACTCAGTCATAATAAAGGGAGCAGCGTGTACACCTCATTTCTTCTTTATTGTGGGCTGGAGGCAATACTGTTTACTGCTGGAATCTCCATGAAAGAATTAGTTTTTGGATGTGCTATGAAAAAATTAACCCAAAAGGGGCGCTCAAAAGTTTATCTGGCAACAAATTTGTTTTACTTATTAAATGTTTAATCAGAAAATACTTACATTTTGCTTTTCATATAAACTATTTGTTTGGGGGAAATATGGTTTAATTTACTGCACATGAACAGTGGTGCTAAATACACTGGCTCAATTATTAAAAAATTACAAAACCCCCTTAAAATAAATTTTCCCCACAAGTTTTCCATTGGAGGAATTATTAAACTGTAAAAAGCAGCTTTTGCCCTTCAAAATTTTAACAAAATGGATTGCCCAAAAATTTTCTTTCACCTCCAACAATCAAACCCGGCCGGGTGGGCCATGTGTCAGCCTTGGAGGGACGGGGTGATCTTTTGGGGGGGAAACCCTTTAACCCCCAACGGGGGCCCAACCAAAATGGAAAAAAACCCTTTGGAACCTTTGGGGGTTTGAAATTGGGTATTAAAAAAACTTGGGTTTGGTATGGAGGGCCCCCCAAGAAAAGATAAGGGAAAGTTTTATACTTTTGGGAAAAGGAGCAGGAGTTCTATTTTGAAGGGGAAAGACCAGGGGGGTTACGGCCGGTTTCCTTTTCGGGGGGGGAATATATAGTTGTTGTTGTTTTAAAACCTTTTTCTTCCCCCCAGGGGGCATTAAGGGAAAGGCCAAGTTTTAAGGACCATTTTCCCCAAACCGGAGGAAAAATTAAAAACAAAGCAACTTATTGGGGGAATTGTTTATGGGGCTGGCAAAAACGGTAAAAACATTAATTTTGCAACGGTCGGGAAAAATTCCGGGGGCCCCCCCCCCTTTAAATTACCTTTTTTAAAACCAACAAGCCCGGCCAAGGGAAACCAAAGACCCCCGGTTAATTTTTGGGGTGCCGGGGACTTTTTAAAAGGGGGGTTGTCGGAGAATTTTTAGCCAAAATAAAAAATAAAAAACCCAGTTTGAATATTTAAAAATCCAAAGACAGCAAATAAAAATTAGGGATTTTCTTGCTCTTACGATCCTTTTGGTTTTGGGTGTGGTATAAGTGGGGTTTTTCCCCGTTTTGGGGGTTGGTTTTTCATGGAAAAAGGGGGTTTTCCATAGGGGGCCCCCCGTTGTTTTAGGGGGGGTTTGGGGGGGAAAAAAATTTTGTTTGATTGGGGGAACCCACCCGAAAAATTCCCCTAATCCTCCCCACTTGGGGGGAAAGGGGGGGCCCTGAATGGGGTTAAAAGGGGGAAAGGGTTTTGGTCAGGGGTTCCCAAACCTTTGGTCCCACCCCCCAGGGTTTTTGGGGTTCCTTTTTGGCAAAGAATGCCTTTTTCCCCAAAAAAAATTTGGGCACTTTTATGGGGCCCTTTTTTGGTGGGAAAGTTTTGGGAATAGCTAAAGGTTCAAAACTTTGGGTTTTAAAATCCCTAGGAAAGGAAAAATTGAGGGGAAGGCCCAAGGTTTTAATTGTTTTGGATTCCCCTTTCAGAAGAAAAAAAAGGGAAGGGAAATTTTGCCTTTCCGGAAAAGGGTCTTCGGCAAAAAAAAATAATATTTGGTAGGCCTTGGGCCTTTTGGAAAGAACAAACTGGGTTCGCCAACTTTGGTAAAATTGTATTGAGGAAAAAATTTTTATTTAGGTCAGCAAAACACAATTTAAAAGGGGTTTCCCCCAAATTAAAAACTGAGGTTCCACCCTCACTCTGGAATTGAAAAGGCCCTTTCCCATATATGGGAAAAGGGGAGAATAAATAAAGGGGGGTTTAAGTAAACTTTTATTTTTTTGTTTGTTTTAAAACATAGGGTTTTAAGGCATTGGGGGGGAAATTTGGGGCAATGCCGTAAAAACGGTAACTTTGGGGGAATACGTTTTTTTCCTTTTTTTGTAGGGGGGTTTAGGGGAGGATAAAATTTTAATATTAATTTAGGGTTTTAAAACCGATTGGCAGAATACAGGGGGGCATAATTTAGGGGTTTAAAAATTTTTGGGGAAAATGGGGAAAAGGGGCCCCTTTAAGGCCAACCTTCCCCGGGAAAAGGAAGGGGGGTGAGTTTGGGGTTTGTGGGAAAAAAACAGGAATACCTAATGCATTATCCGGGGATTGGGGTTTGTTAGTTTTTTGGGGCTTCGGGGGGGAAAGCCTTTTTTATTTTTTTTTGGGGGGAAAAAATGGCCCCAAAGGATAAGGTTTTGCCTAATTTTCCCCTTTTTTAAAGGGAAATTGGATTTTCCGGAAAGCCCCCCCCCCCCCAAAAGCAAGGGAAAAGACAATCTGTTGGTCTTGAACCAAAAGAAGGAAAAGGGAAAAAAAGGGAATTAAACAAATTTTCACAAAAAAAAATTTGTCCATTTTAAAAGACCAAAAAATTTAACTTTAAAACTGAAATAATTTTTCGGGGGCCCGGGAAATGGTGTTAAAAATAATGATTTTTAAATTAAGGAAATAAAACAATTTCGGAAAAAGTTAAAACCGGGTTTTTTTAAAAAACCAACTTGAAAGGTCACTGCCCTGAAGGGTAATACACACTAAGACTGCCTTGGGGTTATTAATGGTACCCCAACTAAAAATTTTCCAAACTTTTTAATGGAAATAAAAAATTGGCTTTTTTTTTAAATTTTTTTAAAGTTTTAAAAAATTGGGGGGAAAAAATTATTTGCCCTTCTATGGGTTTTTTTAATTTTTTCATTTTTCTAACGTAAAAATGGGGTTCCATATTTTGGGAAATGAAATTTCCGTGTTTTTTAAACCGGGGAAAATTGTTTTTACCCAAAAACCTTTCCTCAAAATTTGGGTTTATTTTTTCTTAAAATTTAAACTGCGTCTCCATTAAAACAAAATGAAAGAAGATACAAAAGTTTTTTTAACAGTTAAAATTGTGTAATAAAGACCACCTTTTGGGTTGACCCCCCTTTTAATTTTAAAACAAATCAAGTGTTTTTCCCCTTTAAAAAAATATTCTTTTATTTTTTTGAAAAACCCAGTGTAAAACCCTAAAATAATTTTTAAGGGGAAGGGAGAACTTTTTTTAACCCTTGGGCAATTTAATAGGCCCCCAACAAGTGTAAAAATCCTCTGGTCAGGGGTTCCCAAAAATTTGCGCATCGTTCACCCCCCCAATTTTTTCATGTTCTTCTCCAAAAAAAAATAGGCTTACAAAACGAAATATTTCTATCAATGATACAATTACTCTGTAACTACAATTAGACAGTTACTTGTTAGACAGATGTTATACATTCAGATGAAATATCTAACAGCCTCCAGAAACCTCAGTGTCTGAATAATAGATGAAGACTATATTAATTAAGGAAATAAGAACAACTTCGAACTGGCAAAAGTTACAACTGCAGATGCTATGCATACAGTTGTACAATAAAGTTTTTATTAAATAGAAATTTGAAGTTGAAAGGCATCACTGTCCTGTGAAGCAATATTAATGAACACATACAGACGTGGATACAATTGTTGGTACCCTCCCAATTGTCACTAAACAACTTGAAACTGACAAAACTAATCATAAATTTAAATTAACTGAAATCCAATGAATATAAGGTTCTGTATTTGAATTGTGGTTCAACCAAAAATAAATAAAAAATGAAACTGGACTGGAGAAAAGTGATGGTATCCCTAAACTATGGTGTTTCCATTTATTAAAACCTCAGTTGTCTTCAAACTTGTAATCAGTCAGTCTGCCTATTTAAATGGTTGAAAAGTAGTCACTGTGTTGTTTGGTAACATGGTGTGTACCACACTATACTTGGATCAAAGAAAAGAGTTGCCTCAAGAGATTAGAAAGAAAATTATAGATAAACATTTTAAAGGCTATAAAACCATCTCCAAACAGCTTGATGCTCCTGTTATAACAGTTGCACATATGATTCAGAAGTTTAAAGGGGTGTTTCAACAGTTGCAATCTGCTGGAGATCAGACAGAGGCACCTGGCATGACCCATGGCCACTGTGTACTGTTACAGACTTAAATAGTAGATTTTCTGGGTCCCTGTGAAAGATGGATATACTGTAGGTCATGCCAGGGAGCAGAGTCTAAGGAACCCCCAGGTGGAATGGCCCGCCACAAGGTGGAATGGACTTCACAGCGCGGTACAGGTGGAGCAAATGGTGGCATGGTTGGTAGACAGGTGGCAAGGTCAGGGTAGGCAGCAGACAATGAAAAGTCAAGGTGCGTAGCAAGGGTCAGAGTCCAGAAATAATGATAATGACAGGCAGCAGCTTCTCTTCTCTCCCAACTGAATTCACATGCTCATTCAGCCAGGAATTGGGAGGACTAACTGATAAAGTATGTACAGCCTAGTAGCCAATCCTTACAAGTCCCACAGAAAACAGAGCAGTATTCCACAATATAGCACAAGCATCGCTAGTGTCTACAGATAATTGGACACCAACAATTCCATTCTTCTAGCAGTAGTAAGCCCTCAATGTAATAGATTTTCTGGAAGGTGGTGCAGTCCACAAGATGGTAGAAACGCTGGGCATTTGCCACTTTTGATCTCCCTTATAATCAGAAGATCTTATGCTATCATCCAAAATAAAAGCTTACTTAAAAAAGTAAAAACTACTTTGAATCTTTTCTCACTAAATACACTTGAGGCAAATATGTGTATAAAAAGCTCACAACCACATATAATAGAATCACATAATTATGTCCTATGACCATAGAGTGTAAAGTCAGATTGAGGACCTTTGCACAAGGACACATAGGGGTGAAATTAGTATACTACCTAAAAACACTCATGAACACACACATAAATTATAACAATATTTGGTATATTTTGGCACAATCTGGCGAATCTTGTAGACTAATTTATTGTGTTTCAAACACTTTTTACCCTTTTCTCAAAAACAGAATACATGATGCACTCAAAACTCACGCCTCCTATGCGAGCACCAACGGCCGCATTAGATGCCAGCAAACTGATGCAACCACTGACTTTCACATAGGAGGCCGGACTATCAGCTGCAACACCACTAATCTTGGAGGGAAAAGAAAATGACTCAGTAGAAAGGCACAAGGATTAATACAACAAAACATACCAACATTTTTGTGTAGAATTTGGCGCAAAGAAAGCCAGCTAACTTGGTATAAAATGTTATACTAGTGTAATAATGGGCCACATTTATTGATACACTGCTTAGTCTAAGCTTACACTGACTAAGTACTAGACCATAAATCTGCCTTATTGTTCTTAATGCTCATGGGTTTTCCACAGTACCAGCCCCAGAAATATTGTGTATTATTAAGTGGCTTAGCATTGTGTTATTATTATTTAGCATGATGTAATCAGTTCTTTTTAAGATAGTGTATCTTTAAATGTTCAAGACCTATAAGCACATGAGGCTACATTTTACAGAACTCCACAAAGTGTCTTCTAAAATTCTCATCAATTTTGAGAGGGTACATTATTTCTTATAATATACACTGCAGTTGCTGCAAAATCTGTTTAAATAAAAAGAAGCTTGAACTCAGTCTCTGATTGAATACCATCAAGTATTTCTTCTTTAAAATTCATTCACTTCGATACACAGCTAGCTAGTGTACAACATGTAGTGTGTCCTGCATACAGTGCCGGTCCTTCATGCTATGCTAGCATGCCCACATAGGATAGCAAAAGTACCACACCGCTACCCCACAAGAGGAAAGCCACAATGTGCCACCATTACCAACCACACAGCTCCTAGCTCCAGCATTAATGCAAGTGAGCAGTCTGCCTTAAGCCTGAGATACTTAAGCCGTTGAACCACATTAGCTATTGATAAAAAAAAAAGCCTATAAAACGCATCATTAAACACTCCTCTAGTTTTCCAGTGGCGAATAAAAATAATGAACTGATTGTATTCTGCTGATTCAATTTGCATTCACAAGGTGCAGAATGGTGTAAGCTTTACCATTGCTGCACCACAACTGAACATCCACTGCAGGTTAAAAAAATATGCAGACCTGGGATGATAGGTAGACCCAGATATGCCACCGCCTAGGTCACCTATCTCGGTCACTAAGGGGGCAGAAGGAGATATGAAGCACACTCGAGAATGGAGCCCACTCCATACATGACTACTGTAAGATACAGCTAGCACCAATGACCGGGACCAGGGATCACTCTGATCCCGGCTGTTAAACTACTTAGATGCAGTAGTTAAAGTGACCATGGCATCTTGGCAGTTATGAAAGAGGGGGCACTTCCTCCCACCTTTAATTTGGCTCCAGTAGATAATGTTGCTTAGTAGCTAGAAGATGCAAAATCTATGACCCCCAGTAGAACAGGTTCATAGATTCATGCACATTCTACACTACTAACGCATGCAATAAGATTGCCGTCTGCACACCAAAAATCATACATGTCACCCACAGTGTCTGTCTGACCACACACTTTACTCCCTAAAGCTTGGGCATTAATAAGGGTTAAAGGTGACTGAGAAGGAGTGGGGGAGTCAATGAGTTTGCCACCATCACTACTGGCAGACTCCCTCTCACTGGATGTTTGTGAACCCATTAGGCTACGGCCACACGGCAGTGGCAAAAAAACAGTCGGATTCTGATTAAGAATCCATCTTGTATTTTATAGTCTTTTCAATGGTTTTGGGGACGGTTCTGTCTGCGGTTTGCGGATTCACCTGTCCCTTTTAGCTATTGACTAGCACACCTTACACTCGACAAACAGGAGGAAGAGTTGTTCAGAACGCTGTCGGACTAAAAATCTGTTCAGTATAGACTACTGGTGGATTTTCTATTAAAGTCTATGGGGATGGTTGCTTGTCGATATTCAGACCATTTTCAAATCTGCAAACCGTCTGAAAATCTGACAAAAAAGCCATGCTGTGTGGACTTCGCCTTACAATCAGTAAATTATTATACACAGCAGAAGGTTCGGGCAGAGCACTCCGATGTACACAGGAGGTGCCCCCCACCCCCATGACTGCAAATACTTGGTCCCACCCCCATCATGTTGCTTGATGTGAAGAGGGAGGACCAGACACCCAGGCCTGCTGCTCATAGCTATCATCAGCTGTCACTAAGGGAAAGCAGTGGCTGGAAGCATCAGAGGTGCTGCCCGCTGGCCCTGCAGGTAATGCTCCTGCTCCCAGCAGCACAAATGTTCCCCTGCACACCTTTGGAATGTAGCACAAAGCCCAATGATGCCTGCGTCCCCCCTCCTCAGGATACAACACTACCCACCAATGCCTGAGAGGGGGCTGCACCAACAAAAGAAGACAGTCCACCTTCCCTGATTCCATTAACCCTTTGCTGACGCCTATTAACCCCTTCCTAACACCTCTGTACTACAGGGGGGCTGACATACACAGTGCAATAATAAGGTAGTGTTTAATACAACATATTTTCTAGAACAATTGAGCCACTTTATGCTCTATGATGCAAAATATACAGTGTTTTGCACCTTATAGACTGTTATGGTAACATTATGGATCAGATTAGTCGATGATGCAGACAAATGTCACAAGACTAGGCTGTATTCACACAAATCATTTTTGATGCAGTTTCGGTGCATTTTTTAAAAAAAATCCAAAACCAGAAGTGGATCTGAGAAAAACACAAACAAATCTTGTCTCTTTTATATCCTCTTTTGTATCTGGCTTAAAAGCTGTTTAACATAAATTTGAGGTTTTCACAAAGCATCTAGATAGGAAAATCAATGATAAATATTTGGATCTGTAAATCTAAAGCAACAACCTGAATAAATAAATAATAAATGTCTGGACAATAATGAGAAAGACATCAATGCTGGAGCTTTTTGTATAGTTATACTATGAGAAGAGCATTTAGCAGGCTCAGTATCATACACACAGTGGCTACAATCAATATGGACCTGGAAGACATTGTCATGGCAGAAATCTAGTATCAGGAAGGAAGTGACTGTCAGTACATAACAATCTTTCGCAATGCACAACAACAATAATAATAATCCAATGACCACACAGCCTTGTGCAGCAGGTGCTGCCACTTACCCAATAACCACCAGCTGAGTGTCGGGGCTGAGATTGTGCAGCTGGCGAGATGCCCGCTTCACTCTGCAGGAAGATGAGGAGTGGGCAGCTGTGGGCATTGATCCAGGCAGGTCCCCGTGTGGGCACAGTGGAAGGCAGCGCTCATTTCCCTCTATGATGGGAGCTCCACTAAGCACAGGCTGCCACTCCCAGTGCTGCAGCAGGGAAGGGGTCAATGCTGCCCATGATGAGGTTGTATAAGCGGAGGGTCCAGACTAGCTGGCAGTAAGGTGGTGCTGCCCAGACACTACCTGTGCTGCTGTCTTGTGAGGGCACTCCACCCATTCACACAGATTTGTGCCACAGCCAACATGGATGCAGAATCCACCAGGGTGCTAGCTAATCCCACCCTCATCTGTAAATAATAGACCAGGCTAGAGATATTGAGTCTAGCAGCTTACATATACAGAGTGCTGGGGAAGGGCTGTATCTACAATCATCCACTGCAAATGCTGGCATAAAAAGGCAGGCACATGTATTCTCTTACCATGATGGGACAGTTTATGGCAATCTTGTCCTAGATGTAGAAATGGGTATGTACATGGTGACAGAATGATTGGCTTTCACCAATCAAAATGTGTTTAACAGTAAGAAGAGGTATACAAATGAGGAATGACACAGACTCGTCACATTATTGTGACCACTAGTTAATATCCCCAGTAACCAATGTGTGCAGCAGGGACAGCAGCTAGATTGACTGGGAGCGACTAAGGGATTGTGCACACAGAGTGTTGAATACCATTTTAGAATGCGTAAAACAAAGTGTGGTATTTGGATCTGGACTGCAAAAATGTTCCTGATTGTTTCTATTGGCTTTTAAATGTATAAAACAGATGAAGAAGTGACATGTCAGTTCTTTGGATGGATCCATAAAACGCAATAACATATGTAAAATACGTATCGTCTGAACGACGGCACATATTTTACATTGCAATCAATGAAAACTGAATGGAACATTGTTAAATACGTATGTGGGGATATATTTCAGTACATAATATGTACCCAAAGACGTATTTCACAAACGCCTTGTGAACATACCCTAAGGGAATGTTCACACGATATACTGCGGCGCGTACAGTACGCGCCACAGTAGATCGCGTCTTTTGGGAGGTCGCGCTGATATGCGTGTACTCCCACAGCGCGGGGGGGTGAGAGCCCGTCGAACCCATTGTCATTCATCACTCGCAGCGCATACTTGCCGCGAATAATTGACATGTCACTTATCTTCCCGCGCGTACAATACGATCGGGGAAAGGAGGCGTAATCCATAGCTCTCTATGAGAACTAAGGATTACCAAAATTTCAGTGTGCATCTCACCCATATAAGAGCGCAAATACACCGCAAAATGCGTGGCGAAATTACGCCATGTGAAGATACCCTAAGGCTATGTTCACACGGCTATGATTGGGTCCAAATTTCGCGGTGTATTGCGCTCAAATACGGGCAAAATGTGCCCCAGTCATTATGGTAACCCACAGTTCTCAGAGAACTATGGATTATGCCTCCTCTCCCCGGGCAAAAAATACAACGCGCGGGGAGATAAGTGAAATGTCAATTACTAGCGGCGAATACGCGCCAATAGTAATGAATGTCTATGGGGCCGGCGGGCTGCTGGCTCCCCCGCCCTTCGGGAGCTTGAGCCGATTGGTGCAAGCTCCCAAAGTCCCGGTGTAATTGCGGGACGTAATTATGCCGTGTGAACTAAGCCTAACAGTCTTGGTAGGTGGTCACAGATGTCTGGAGCCATGCTGACTGCAGTGCATCCCACAGCTGCTGGAGGGTGCATAGGGGAGGATCCATAGAGTAAACACGATGTTGCAGGTGGCCCCATAAGCATATAGTTTCGTACATTACTAACTATATTATATAAAGTATGTCTTGCAGACAGATCTCATCCACTCCAGTAAAGACATTAAGCATGTTTCGGTGTACACGATCTGTAAGGATGTATTTATGAATTATGGGTGACATGTATGATTTTTGCCACCCAGGCGCCAATTTTATTGCTCGCATTAGTAGCGTAGAATGCGCCTGAATCTATGAACCTGTCCTACTGTGGGTCATAGAAATAGCTCTTTCTAGCTACAAAGTCACAATTCAGGCTCAGGTAAACCACTTTTAAAGTGCTCTACCTGTTCTAGCAGTAATGCGCCTGGATTTGGAAGTCATAAATGTGTAGAATCATACGATTGTAGTGCAACACGCCTCTAGAACGCCCCCGCATCTTAGGCGCATTACAAAGTGCCGCGGGTACTTTATGAAGCGGCTAATTTTGGAGTGTGCCCGCTCATACATCAAGTTTACAGGGCTGCGCCAGTTTTTGTGCTAAAAGGACACCAGACTACTGGCTCAGCCCCGTACATACATGTCGCCCTATGTGCTGTTGTCTTTTGAAAGTAGAAAGTGGTCATAATAATGGAGTGCAAGTGAAAGATAATATCAAACATGGGAGTATTGCTCCTAGAAAATATCTCTGCAAATCAGCTTGCTCAAAATAATAAAAAAAAAACTTTTTATTAGAACATGTAGGGTGGGGACAGGTAATTTGACAGATTTTTTTTATTTTGCCATTAAGCAGTTAAAGAGAACCTGTCAGATGGTTTATGCTGCCCCCTCTCAGAGCATGTGAGAGGTGATGTGATAGAGGTGATAAAGATGAGCTCTGTGATACATAGGGTTATAGGGTATGATTTGGAGTCAAAGTATGTTGTAGTAGATTATCTGGTACTCGGTAGAACCTTAAAACATCAGATTTTTATTAATTGTATTAAAAATAGAAAATATATCAAAATAGCTCTAAACAAGAGCCCACATCTCTTAGGGCATGTCCCCATGGCACGGGTTTGCGGCTGGTTTTTCAGACAGTTTGTGGTTTTGCAGACCGCCTGAAAAACCGGCCGCAAACGAGTACAATGAGGCTCTATGGAAAACCCGTGCAGCAGTCCTCACTGCACGGGTTTTCCATCCACCGGTTTGAAAAAACCACTGGCTGCCCGAAAAACATTGTGCTTGCACATTCTTCCGTTCGGTTTTCGGACGGAATATGTGCATCTCAACGTGAAGGGGGTGGGCTTTTCTCCACTTATCGCGGAGAAAAGCCGTCCCCACCGCGGCCGCGGGGACGGCACTAAAACAGGACAAATAACGGTCGGATAAACCGACCAGTATTTGTCCATTGCCGTGTAAACAGGCCCGTACATGTTTCCAGTCTCTTAGTGTATAGTGTACTCTAAGACAGAGCATAGTGTTTGTTACTAGGAGAGATCGCAGGGCCCAGATCGATTAACATGGCAACTGGAAGCCTACTGCCATGATTTTCCTTTTACTACTTCCTGTCTCAGACAGAAAGCAGTAAAACCGCCATCTTTGTCCCCCACCCTATTTGCCACCTGTCCTATACAATTGCAATATAAAGGTTTTGTATTAATTGGGCTTGTATTATTTTTCGGGCATACACCTCCTAGTGTTTGGTCCAAGTGAAACCCTAAAGAAATATAAAAAACTCATAGCACCCCCTTTTGCCATTTTACAAATACAAAAATAAAATAATAAAACAATTACACATATTTGGTATCTTTGCATCCAAAAATGTCCAATCTATTAAAATATAACATCATTTATTTCGTACGCTGAACACTGTAGAAGGAAAACATTCCAAACGCCAAAATTGTGGTTTTCTTGGTCATTTTAGGTCCCCTAAAAATTGGAACTAAAAAAGATCAAAAGTCGCGTCTATCCCAAAATGGTACCAATAAAAAGTACACTTCAAGCTGCAAAAATGCCCCCTCACTCAGGTGTATAGGTGGAAGTGTAAAAAAGTTATTGGTCGCAAATACTGGCGCTGCTGCGCAAGTTTCAAAATTAAAAAGTGTTTGGATTTTTTTTACGGTACTATATTATCACGCACACCCTACATGTTTGTCGTTGTCAGAATTGTATCAACTTGAAGAATACAGAGATCACATAATTTACACCGGAGAGTAATGCTGTAAAAAAAAAAACCTCTGCAAACATGGCGCAAGTATGGTTTTTTTTTACATTTTGACCCAATTAGAATTTTTTTTGCGATTTATCAGTGTATTCTATAGAAAGTTCATCTTGTCCCGTAAATAAAGCCTTCACATGTCTATGTAGATGGGAAAAATATACAAGTTATGACTCTTGAAAGCGAAGAAGAAAAAGCAGGCGTGTCAAATAAAAAAAAAATGCTTGGTCCTTAACAGCTTAAAAAGAGCTATCAAAAAAGGTGAAGAATCGAGATCATATAGATCTGCTATCTGCCCGATTTTTTAGATCACGTTGAAAGTCGTGGCAGCTAAACATCTTTTGATCAAAAAATGTGAAAACCCAGAGTCTCAAAGTTTTTTCATGTATGATAGATAGCATAAATGCTTCTTTAGGGATTTCCACGTAGTGTATTGCCCTTTTTGCAGTTTAAAGTCGCTGGCGGCGGTCTGTGTGTTACAGTATAATTACATGTGTGCCGCAGCCCTGCCAGTGGCACCCAGGTTTTCATACGTTTTTTCAGAAATGTTTTTGTGTGCAGAAACATACGTTATATTGGTGTTCATTTTATTTTAACCTAGATGGGAAGGAAGGGTGCTTCCATTTTGGGTTTCTGTCCCCGCCCCCTCACAGGCTGTCATAAGAAGGGCAGCTTGCAGGTTGGGTGTTTTTTATTTTTTTTTCTCGAATAATGGAGGTCGGCTGACCCGGTGGGAGGCCTGATTGGCTCGATTGAGAGGTAAAGATGGAATAGGACTGCCCGATTTTGAGATCACGTTGAAAGTCGTGGGCAGCTTAAACATCTTTTGATCAAAATATGTGAACCGAGAGCTCAAAGTTTTTTCATGTATGATAGATAGCATAAAAGCTTCTTTAGGATTTCCACGTAGAGTATAAATGGACTCTTTCTGCTATATGATAGGCACAATAAAAATAGAGACCACAATAGACAATAATTCACGGTTTATTGTCCCCTGGCGTCAGGCTCTGTACAGAAGGAGAGGAATAGAGTAGATATACATTCACCCTAATATAGACCCTATAGATATCCCTCAGGACAGCAGAGTTATTGTTCCAGAAGAGACGGCCCCACAAAAGTTGATCCTCAAAACTCACTAGTTGACCCTACCAAAAGTAATCACACAATATTGATAGCTAAATTATTATATCCCAGTGTTCGTCCCAACACTTTTCCTCCTGATCAATATCTCACGGTTCATTAGGGCACATGTATATGAGTAGGTTGTAACAAAGCTTTTGGGTTTTCAAAAAATCCCCTTTAATTCTCCAAACTCCGAATCTTCCCCCAAGATTAACATACTGTTTACTAATTAGTTAAATCCTGATACATCTGTTCTTACCTTATAGGGGATAGGAATAGTGAACACTTAAGCTCTTTCTATTGATACGCATTGTTTGAGACTTTGGTGAATCCAAAAAGTTATTCTGTGATTTGTACAATAAAAATAAAAAACAAAACTAAAAAGGACATTTGTATGTATTTTACTATCCAATATAGAAAATAGATTTTACAAATTAACAAGACACCTGTGTCAAGGTCGTTACATCTGTCAATCATTCTGGTTCTAGCTACAGAGTTACCATTTACAAGCCACTGTAGGGAAATTACACAATGTAATATATGACTGGGACAAGTCCATCATGGTTGTTCTTTTTTAGCTCAAACTCTGGCTAAGGAAGAAGATTTTGATCAAGGAAACCCTGTCTATTCATGCATGCCCCATTATAGGGCTTATGGATGTGGATTGTCTCTTTCTGGTACATGGGTATATCTAAAGGGGTTGTCTCACTACATTGATTCATGTTACCACAGTTCTATTTTCTTGGTTTCATTTTGAATTCAGGGGCGGGCTTACTGGCTTCTACTAGGCTGCAGTAGAAGTCAGGTCTGTAGCTATAGCGACCAACACTGGCAGCCTGTCAGCAGAGATCAAACAGGTCTGTAGCTATAGCAACCTGAGGAGCTGATGCAGCCCATACAAGAAGGGATATCGGAATAGGTAGTACACCGGTAATGGACACATATTGCAAAGTGACTTGTTTTTGCAAGATCTTTAACATAAAAAACAATCCTTGTAGTGAGACAACCCTTTTAAGGAAAGAAATCCTAATTTACTCTCACCAGCTGACTGGTCCGGCTTCAAGTTGCTACAGGAATGCAACTGGAAAATTAAATTCCATTATGCTACCTTTAAGGGGTTAATTTCTACAAAAGTCTTCCTGCAGTATATACTATAGTTAAACTATAGACAGTTATACACAGAGTAGTCATAACATTAATATGGTAGTGAATATCTGATTATTGTAAAATAAAAGTGAATAACTAATTATATTGCTACAATAGCAAAACACAATGGAAAACAGCAAAAATAAAGACCAAAATAAATTATGCGTATAGTTTAGGGACCAGTAAAACTTTACCTTCAATTGTTAATGGTATTGAAATATTCAGGACACAAATGCACAAAAAGGGCTCCCTATACATTCCCTAATTTACTAAGTACACTACTCCTACCTATCCAAGACAATGGGATGACTGCCCTGGTAAGGGCGACCCTGACCAGTACCTACCCCAAATTATTCCTTATCTATTAACTACATAGGGGAGGGTGCGATAAACTAACCAGAGCCCTATGAATAGGTAACAACATAGAGAACTGTGGAGTAGTCCAATGCCAATACCAAAGAGTATAACACCAAAGAAATAATGTATCAGTCTAACACTGAAGATATTAGCAAAGCTTGTACACCTTTAACTGAGCAATCAAAAGGTCAATATCACCATTTAGTTGACATATACATTAGATGAGTTCAAAAAGAGAAAAACATCAATGAATGTTAAACACTAAGAGGGTCAATACCACCATATAATTCACATATTATCAGAGCAGTTCTATCTCTCTACCACACCTTGCCTTAACTATTTGCCACTATCATAGGCAACCAGAGGAAAGCAGGTATTCCTGGTCTCTCCACCATCGCAGGACATGTTTTTTCCTTAGGGACTGATGATGTTATGGATTTCAGTTGGGCATGTGAGTTTACCAATGGGACTTTTTTTGCGTCATGTCAACTCACTAATATGGGCTATTGTTCAACTATATACAACTAGTATGCAATGATTAAATCTTTTAGACAAATCTTATCTTTTCTTATCCCCCTCCCCTAAAAATAGCTTGGTAGTTCTTTATTATTGCTTAACCTTGAGTTAATTGCGCAGGATTCATTTTCACTGTCCATATCACTCTGTTTAGACCTAATGGGGTTATCTTACCATGCAGTTTCACAGCAACAGCCAACTTTAGTATTACAAATGCTGTTCAGGCTGTGGGCGGATCTATAGCAGTGGTTGACACATCAGCTCTGCTGTTTCTAGCTATTCCTGTTACACTAATGAGTGCAAGAGATTTATAAAGTGTAGTATTTAGGCTGCAGAGCTCTAAAGGTTGTTTACTCAGCTAAATGAGAAGCTTTCAAAGTCCAATATTAGAGATAAGACTCTGCAGGAGGTGACTCATCTCAAGTTAGAGTAAGTATAGGGTTTTGAGCCCTTTTTTGCATTTGTGTCCTAACTATTTTAATACTATTAACTATTACAGGTTAAGTCTCATACTTAATTTGTTTTGGACTACAATGGCATCTATGAAGGGATGGGATATACTGTGCAGCCAATAAGTCAATTCTTGAAGATGATGTGCTATAAACAGGAAAAATGGGCAAGCGTAAGAATCCAAGTGACAAAGTGTGATGGCAAGATGGCTGTGCCAGGATATCCAGTGATAAATGCACAACTCACACTGAAGAGCGTGGGAAGAGAAGATCAGCCTGCTATGCTCCTTCCACAGAAGAACTGCTGTGCTGAAAACATGTATACTATCAGTGATAGAAAGTATATGAACACATAGGGCCACATGTATGAAAGGTTTCCATGCGGAAAAAAGTGAGTTTTAGACCAAAACCGTTTCCTACATGTGGCCCATAGTATATTACAGTTTACAGGGTATGGGGCAGTGAAGCTGCAGACTGGTCAGAGAGCCTATGCTGAGCCCTGTCCACTGCCTAAAGCACCTACATTTCACGATCTCTTTAAAATCACAGGGATGACTGAATACATGTGTGTTCCTTGCCTAGGGACGAAATGACAAAAAGATGCACTATGGGAAGCTGGAGGAGGCACTGTGATGCTTCAGGCAAGGTTCTTCTGTGAAACCTTAGGTCCTGCCATTCATGTGGATATTATTTTGACAAAAACATTGTTGTAGACGAAGTACACCACTTAATGCAGCAATATTCTCTAATGTCACTGATCTATTTCAGCAGGATAATGTGCTTGCCACCAGGATTATAGTTACAACCTATGTTGCCTTTATCATTGACTGCATACTTCCAATGTGCTTCTATGTGTTTGGCCACTGCATGTAGACAAAACATGGCCACATACAGCAGACCAAAAGGCGCATAGTTTTTAGGCAACACTGCTGTTTTACAAGCTACATTAGTAGTCTGGGCTCTTGGAGGTCACTCAGAGCACAGTATTAGCTAGCTATTACAACAACAGTTGGTTTGGGACATGTGGCAGACTAAGGCTATGTTCACACGATGTACTACTGCGCTTACAGTACGCGACGCAGTACATTGTGTCTTTTGGGAGCTCGGGCTAATAAACGCGTACTCCCGCAGTGCGGGGGGGGGGGGGCGGCATCCCTCTGGTCCCATTGACTGTCATTACTCGCGGCGCATATCCGCTGCGAATAATTGACATGCCACTTATCTCCCTGCGCGTACAATACGATCGGGGAGAGGAGGCGTAATCCATAGTTCTCTATGAGAACTATGGATTACCGTAATTTCGGCGCGCATCTCGCCCATATTAGAGCGCAAATACGCAGCGAAATGCGCACTGAAATTACCCTGTGTGAACATCCCCTAATACAGTATCAAAGTTTCTGCAGCCTGCACTTCTGATGCACCTGTTGTCCTCAACTAACGAACCTCAGCCTTAGATATACTAACTTCCTACTTACATTAGGGGTTTAGTTCGGAACATCTGTTGCAAGATCCAGCGAAAAAAATAAAGCAGCATGCACCATTTTATTCCGGTGAAATGACAAACACCACAGCAAAACCTGAAGGACCCATTTGTAACCAGTGAGGTCAAATGGGCGCTGTTGGTTTCCTTTCCACCTTTAAACACATATAATGATGGAACCACCACAAACAATGTATGAATAAAACTAAGGGCCACATGTATGAAAACTGGCTAGGTCTAAAATTCACCCTGATGCCCATAGCAACCAGAGTGCCCCTTGAACACCATATGAAATGAAATGGGCACCATGATTGGCTGCTATGGGCAACAAAGTGAATTATTATACATATCGAAGCGCAAGACAGGCAGGTCCTACCCTCCTAAAAATTTATGTTATTGTTGCTACCTGTTAGCCTATTTTAAGGTTAGGTATGTATCCTTACTTATACATCTGTAAACATTATACTATTAAAGCAGGGTGCATAAACCTTTTTTTGGGGGGTCTTTGGTATGTATAATTGGGGTTGGTGGGACTGGTTGGCACAGTTTTAGCAGAACTATTGCCATTGTTTTTATTCTTGTTTTTATACATTCTCATTAATTGTTTCTCTATAAATATTTAGTTTTCTATATACATTGTTTGTGGTGGTTCCACGATTATAGGTGTTTATTGATTGTTCTTTGGCACCACTCATGTGGATGTTGCATTTATTAGCCCATAATTAACTCTATAAGTGTTGTGTTTCCTTTCCACCTGTCACGGTCGGAGATAGTGGATCCTCTGGACCAGCGAAAGCGATGGCGTAAGCCACGCCAGGGAGCGGAGTCTAAGTAGGTCCCGGTTTTCACCAGAGCCCGCCGCAAAGCGGGATGCACTTGCTGCGGCGGAAGTCTACCAGGTCGCTACGCCTGACGTGACTTGCTTGCGGAGGCGGCCGAGGTGTAGCATAGTACAAAATCGTCAGGCAGGCTCGTAGTCGGGGACAGGCAGAAGGTCAGGGCAGGTGGCAAGATATGTGGTCGAGGAACGGAAGCAAATGGTACGGTACACGGTAAAACAGAACAAGGCTAGGAACGCTTTCTTTATAGGCTAAATGGCACTAAAGATCCGGCGAGGTCACTAGGAAGGGGCAGGCTTAAATAGGGGCAGTGACCGGCAATAGCCAATTACCGGTGCACTGGCCTTTAAATTTAACACTGCCGGCGTGCGCACGCCCTAGGGAGCGGGGCCGCACGCGCCGTGGGACAGAGGCTGCAGCAGGAGCGTGGTCAGGTAAGTAGCTCGTGGGACAGGCAGGGGAACGAGCGTGCCTGCGACCCGACATGCGGGTAGCAGTGCCGGTGGGCAGCGGGGCACGGATGCGCCTGCAAACCGGGACGAGGGTCGCAGGGGCATCCGTGAAACCACCTTTGCAACACAGGTTCTGAATGGACACAGATGTGGGAAATGTAGCTGTTTACAGGAACAAACAATCATACCTCATCTCAATTCATGCTATAAAACACTCATAAATTAGCAAGAAAATGGCTCTAGAATGCTTTGTCCTGTATCTACACTTGTGAGGTGTTTCAAAAATGGAGCTTGTAGCATCTAGTAATAGAAAACATTACTCTTATTCAGGCAATTTTAATTGTTTTCCTAACCCCGATTTATTAATAAGCCCTTATTAACTAACTATACATACTATTTATTCCTTTAGTATTCTAATGAGCCCTAGATTGTCAACTGGTCAGTCTCCGGGGGGAAAGCACTGTTCCGTTTTCAATGTCACCTTGACGGTTCATAGGCTTATTGTATAGGCTTTAAGAGGGGCAGTCATCACTGCTGACTTCTTAGTGGGGCTTGAACCTGAGCAATCTCCTTGTTTAGAAGTGAGTGGTAGATACCGGCAAGTTAACTGTCTTGGGGATTCGTAGTATATCAAGTGCCAGTACTAACAATACCAATAGCTAATGAATGGGGAGATGGGGAAGTGGTGGGGATGGAGGTTGGAAAAAAATTAAAAGAACTAAATCAGCAGCAGCTATCAGTAGACAGCTCCAATTTTGACAGCTCCCCTTTAAACTGTTTCTTTATAGCAATTGTAGGATATTTCAGCCCATCTCCTCATGAACTAAGCTGGAGCGGACACTACCACATTAGAAATATCTAACAGATAATATATAATTAGAAATTTTAGTTGGTATTGTAAATTATTTTCTTGTTACAGTAGAAAGGGGCACTGGAAAGTGAAGTTACGTAATGCAGAAATAATGAGACTCTGCAGTTTTCTTGAAATGCTGGGCAACCCTCAATTACATTAGTGACAATACAGAGCGTGTCTGGAGAGATATGTACAGAGGGAACTAATTGCTGCAACGTCCTGTAGCAGCCTCTGGAGGAATGGCACAGATGCTAACCAAGCAAATATGGACATCCTGTGTCCTTTGCGGCTTTGGAAAAACAAGACTTAAGGTTATGATGTCTGCAGAATATTCTTACAAAGATTCTTCTTTTAGATTTGTTGATTGAATACAATACTTTAAGGACAGACAACAGATTTGCAGCACATGAATATGTACAATATTTTTAACCATATTCAAACTTGTGAAAGACCTCAGAGGAGGATAAAACATTGAATGTGGACATGAATAAATAAAGAACACAGTTCCTGAATTGAACACTTCCAGATTATTCTTCTTGTATGGAAAAATGACTATTATCAGTACATCGATTTCAGCTTAAAGGAGTTTTATCTCTATGCAGTTACACAGTCAAAGCCAGTTATTCTTTCAGCATGTCTTCTCAGGCTGTAGGTGCAGAAGTGATTAGCATACTTAGTCTCTCTCCATAACTGAGACATTACAAAAAGCAGTGTAGGAGATTTAATCTGTAAGTAAACAAAGTTGCACAGGCTGTGAGGAGTCAGTAAAACAGCAGCTAATCTTGTTAGAGATAATTAGTTTCTCTGGAGCTCAGTCCCTCTATGGAGTGACATGACTGTTACCTACTCGAATCAGAAAACAGAGGATGGTCTGGTATGTAGGTTATCATAGAAACCAGTGAGACGTTAAGAGCACATAAAAACACTCTTCTCTCTTGATTAAAGTAAAATCTATTGTGTTTACAAAAAGTCTTTATTTAACTGTCTCTTCATGCTGAAAGCCAATCTTTAGGCTATGTTCACATGGCTTATTTTGGGACGCATTTTGCCACGTATTGAGAGCGTACTTCGCTCTAATACGGGCAAAATGCGCCCAATCATTACGGTAATCCACAGTTCTCATAGAGAACTATGGATTACGCCTCCTCTCCCCGCTCGTACAATACAATCGTATTGTAGGCGCAGGGAGATAATTGACATGTCATTTATTCACGGCGCTTATGTGCCACAAGTCTATGGGGCCTTTGGAAAGGTGAGGTTGGATTAAAAAAAGGAAACTCTGCTGTGCTTTTTATCCTTTGCAGTGTTCATAGTATAGATTCATAAGATTATTTTTTATAGATTAGATTCTTATGGATGTGGTAATACCATTATTCAGCCTCTGGCTGCCGTGGCAACCATAGGTACCTTGCAATCACATGGTGCCTAAGGGTGACTGAGGTACCTCCCTCCATCTATCAACCATCTAGATGCCACAACTCCTATTGTCCTAGGCATCTAGAGGGTCAAAACAAGCACGGCAGCAGTTGCTTGGCTGCACATTACAACTGGCTCCCGCTGTGGAAGTCCCCCACCCCATCTGAGCATGGTACATGTATAGCACCCTGGAGACTTGCCGAAAGCAGTGGCACCCAGATGGACGGCCTCCTCCTCCAACACCCACCACAAGCTATGCAACTGCTGCCAGTCCTCCCTGATGACGTATTATTTGATAGAACAATAATTTATCTAGGGTTTCAGAAAATATTTTTGCATACAGTGGGCCTTTACCTTACAAATAATGTTAAAATTTTTTATATTTACGCTGTGTTTCCTGGTTCAGTGGTATAACTACCAAGATGCATCATAAGCTTTTAAGCTTAACAAAGGCTTATTGATCGCTAAAACGTCAAACTATTCTTGCATGATGTACTACCTATGAAGAGTTAAATATCAAGCTATGAAAATCAGTGGTGATCATCTCAACAGCTGTTTACATGGAAATATTGCATCAAATAAGAACCTCTGTAACCCTGAGATCAGTGCAGGGCTGGGACGATAGGTAGGCAGAGGTAGGCACTGGCCTAGGATGCCACTTCATGTTTCATAGGAAGGGTGTACAAGTTAAATGGAAAAAATACTAATAGTTTGTCATCAGTTCCTAAGCCCTGTATAATGTGGGCAGCGCCAGAGCAAGTAAGCACAACACCAGGAAGGACGTCAGGAAGAAGCATGTTCAGTCACCTGAGGTTATCTTTCCTAGCAACCAATAGGACGCCGATGTTGTTTGCATGAATGCGCACCAATCTGTCTGGCCACATGGCCACCTACTGGCCTGTCCTTAAGGCCCTTTCATTTCTGGAACCATGGCTGCAGAAAAATGTGACTGGGTGATTTGCAAGTGTCTCCCCCAGAGGAGGAGCTTTCCAAGACTTCTGAACCAGGAGCAGTGTCGGACTGGGGGGTCTGGGGCCCACAGGGGAGTTGATCTGGGGGGGGCCCACCCTTGATCTTGGGGGGGCCCACCCTACTGTACGTAAAAATATTACCGGCCTCTCGGACATAAATGCGCCCATTTTACCACATAATACAGTGTGAAAAAACAGAATTGTATGGTGTAGTACAATAGCAAGTGAGTCGCATATCTGTCTATCGCACATATCTGTCTGTCTAGCATATCATAGACACAGGGCTAGTAGCTCCATCCATATCCCCCTCCACCACATACATACCCCTCCCCCACAACATATCCCTCCCCCACTACAATATCCCCACCACCCACATCAATATCCCCACCACACCACATACAATATCCCCCACCACCCACATACAATATCCCCTCCACCCACATACAATATCCCCATCCACCCACATACAATATCCCCCTCCACACATACAATATCCCCCTCCACCCACATACAATATGCCCCTCCACCCACATTCACTATCCCCTCCACCCACACACAATATCCCCCTCCACCCACACACAATATCCTCCTCCACCCACATACAATATCCCCCTCCACCCACATACAATATCCCCTCCACCACATACACTATCCCCTCCACCCACATACAATATCCCCCTCCACCCACATACAATATCCCCTCCACCCACATACAATATCCCCCTCCACCCACATACACTATCCCCCTCCACCCACATACACTATCCCCTCCACCCACATACAATATCCCCCTCCACCCACATACAATATCCCCTCCAATAGTCCACATACAATATCCCCTCCACCCACATACAATATCCCCTCCACCCACATACACTATCCCCCTCCACCCACATACAATATCTCCCTCCACCCACATACAATATCCCCCTCCACCCACATACAATATCCCCCTCCACCCACATACAATATCCCCCTCCACCCACATACAATATCCCCCTCCACCCACATACACTATCCCCCTCCACCCACGTACAATATCCCCCCCTCCACCCACACACAATATCTCCCTCCACCCACATACAATATCCCCCTCCACCCACATACACTATCCCCCTCCACCCACATACAATATCCCCCTCCACCCACATACAATATCCCCCTCCACCCACATACAATATCCCCTCCACCCACATACAATATCCCCCTCCACCCACATACAATATCCCCCCTCCACCCACATACAATATCCCCCACCACCCACATACAATATCCCCCACCACCCACATACAATATCCCCCTCCACCCACATACAATATCCCCATCCACCCACATACAATATCCCCCTCCACCCACATACAATATCCCCTCCACCCACATACAATATCCCCTCCACCCACATACAATATCACCTCCACCCACATACAATATCCCCCTCCACCCACATACAATATCCCCCTCCACCCACATACAATATCCCCTTCCACCCACATACAATATCCCCCTCCACCCACATACAATATCCCCTCCACCCACATACAATATCTCCCTCCACGTTTCCATTGGTCACGCACCTCACCACCTTCTAAAATACACACCAGCAAGAAAGTAGAAGTGTAACTCCTATCACAGGGTCAATCAGGGACACATGTACACTGCCACTAAACTAATGCCAATATAACCTACAACACCGCCATATAGAGACCACATAGAGGTCAGACACCAGCTCAGGTATAACCTACAACACCGCCATATAGAGACCGCATAGATGTCAGACACCAGCTCAGGTCACATCACATTACAGTGAATACAACACTGATCCAATATAGAAGTAACATAACCCCTTACATCCAGGGACTCACCAGAGACGTCCTATCTGAGGAGTCGTTCTCTTCTCTCATGAGTCGTTCTTATTCCCTTTTCTTCTGCATCCGTTCCACACCGCCATGATGACTTGTCCCGGACACAACTCATCCCTGCAGAAATTACACACAAATATCTTAGAATCCTCAATTTTCCAGCATCTTTTTACCCATTCCCACCTCTCTACAAACTTCCCAGGGGTGGGAGAGCGGGTACAAGCCATAACTTAGAGGTCTAGTATCCTAGGGGGTTGGAGGGTGGGGAAAGGACTAACCCCCCTGGAGATAATGCAGGAGTATACAGGCAGTTAGGGGGTCTCTTTTAGGGAGTATACAGGCAGTTAAGGGTCTCTTTTAGATAGTATACAGGCAGTTAAGGCCTCCTTTAGGGAGTATACAGGCAGTTAGGGGTCTCTTTTAGGGAGTGTACAGGCAGTTAAGGGTCTCTTTTAGGTAGTATACAGGTAGTTAGGGGCCTCCTTTAGCTAGTGTGCAGGAAGTCAGCCCCCCCTTTAGCTAGTATGTAGGAAGTCAGGGCCCCCCTTTAGCTAGTGTGTAGGTAGTCAGGGCCCCCTTTAGCTAGTGTGTAGGTAGTCAGGGCCCCCTTTAGGTAGTGTGTAGGTAGTCAGGGCCCCCTTTAGGTAGTCAGGGCTCCCTTAGTTAGTCAGGGCCCCCTTTATATAGCCAGGGGCCCCCTTTATGTAGTCAGGGCCCCCCTTTAGTAGTCAGGGCCCCCTTTATGTAGCCAGGGGCCCCTTTATTTAGTCAGGGCCCCCCTTTATGTAGTCAGGGGGCCCCTTTATGTAGTCAGGGCCCCCCATAGTAGCCAGGGCCCCCCATAGTAGTCAGGGGCCCACCATAGTAGCCAGGGGCCCCCCATAGTAGCCAGGGCCCCCCATAGTAGTCAGGGCCTCCCTTAGTAGTCAGGGCCTCCCTTAGTAGTCAGGGCCCCCCATAGTAGCCAGGCCTCCCCATAGTAGTCAGGGGCCCCCCATAGTAGCCAGGGCCCCCCATAGTAGCCAGGCCTCCCCATAGTAGTCAGGGCCCCCCATAGTAGCCAGGGCCCCCCATAGTAATCAGGGGCCCCCCATAGTAGCCAGGGCCCCCCTTAGTAGCCAGGGCCCCCCATAGTAGCCAGGGGCCCCCTTAGTAGTCAGGGACCCCCTTAGTAGTCAGGGCCCCCATTAGTAGTCAGGGCCCCCCTTAGTAGCCAGGGCCCCCCTTAGTAGTCAGGGCCTCCCATAGTAGTCAGGGGCCCCCTTAGTAGTCAGGGACCCCCTTAGTAGTCAGGGGCCCCCTTAGTAGTCAGGGGCCCCCTTAGTAGTCAGGGGCCCCTCTTAGTAGCCAGGGGCCCCCCTTAGTAGTCAGGGGCCCCTCTTAGTAGTCAGGGGCCCCCCTTAGTAGCCAGGGGCCCCCCTTAGTAGTCAGGGCCCACCCTTAGTAGTCAGGGCCCACCCCCATAGTAGCCAGGGCCCCCCCCTTAGTAGCCAGGGCCCCCCCTTAGTAGTCAGGGGCCCCCCATAGTAGCCAGGGGCCCCCCATAGTAGCCAGGGGCCCCCCATAGTAGTCAGGGCCCCCCCCCCTTAGTAGCCAGGGGCCCCCCTTAGTAGTCAGGGGCCCCTCTTAGTAGTCAGGGGCCCCCCATAGTAGCCAGGGGCCCCCCTTAGTAGCCAGGGCCCCCCCCCTTAGTAGTCAGGGGCCCCTCTGAGTAGTCAGGGGCCCCCCATAGTAGCCAGGGGCCCCCCATAGTAGCCAGGGGCCCCCTTAGATAGTTTAAAAAAAAAACAAAAAAACAACCAGCCACTTACCTGGCTCCGGCTCCCGCTCCCGCTCCGGCTCCCGGCAGGTCCCGGCCGCTCGAGCTCCCCGCCGGCTCCGTACTGGCGCCCTGCATAGGCGGCGCGGTGAAGTGACGTCACCGCGCCGCCTACGTCACCAGTAGGGGCCGGCGCCCGGCAGGCTGAAGGCCTATAATGCGTTTCAGCTGCCGGGAGTGATCAGCGGAGCGCAGCGCTAGTGCTCCGCTGACACCGCGCAGCCCCGGTAGCCGGGGACATTAGTCCCCAACTCCCGGGCCGGTCTCTGGGCGCTCGGGACGCGGGTCCCGGGCGTCCAGTGACCGGATGCGCGGCCGGGCCCCGGGGAGCGACGGCACTGCCTCCGGGGCCCACAGCGGCTCGGGGGGGCCCACCGGGGGATTCCCCGGTCCCCCGGCGGCCCAGTCCGAGCCTGACCAGGAGAGACATCTATTGTGGAGTAGAGGTAAGCTGCTGAAAGATAAGTACACTACTTGCTGGTCATCTAGCATGCAGACCTGTTACAAATAGTCTGACAAGACACTTGGTGCCTCTCATCTCCCTTAAACGTGCCTGGAGTTGTGTGGCATTCATTATCTGGTTCCGCAGGGCATTGTTTACAATTAAACGGTCATCAGCGTGTGATGTAGCCAAAGGAAGTCCACTTCTTTGCCTTTCTGTGACTCTTTCAGTCTCTCTGTTGCAACCTGCTGATGACACTATGACACTTTTAGCTCAGTGGCCACTTCAATCTGAGAGCATCCTGCTTGAAGCCTCACAATGGCGAGGTACTGTTGATCAATTGTAAGCTGTTGTCTTTGTCTCATTATGTCAAAATGTGAACAGCATGATGAGGAGGACTGTTTAATTCCCAATTCAAATTTTGCCATTAAGCTCCTTGTCAGAGATCAGTAAGTAAATAAAAAAGGTACTGAAACATTGAACAGTTGGACATGAACATTCTAAAATTAAGAGATGGTCTTACTGAATTAATTTAAAAAATGTTTCAAGACATTTTATGTTCATCCTGAAAATTCAACCAAAAGTCAAATTTCAGAAGTAAAAAAAAGGTAATCCAGCTCACCAACCTAGGGAAGCATGGATTGTGCAGAGACGCCGACGATAATGAAGAAAAATAGTGAAAAATCCAGCTTCCTCCATAAAACAAAATCTTATTCCACGCAGTTAAAACATAACACAGAAACAAACAGGAAGACGCTGTATGTTTAAGGGCACTGGATGCCTGAAATGTGTAAGCTTCTTCCTTTTTGTTTCTGTGTAATGTTTTAACTACGTGGAATAAAGATTTCATTTTATGGAGAAAGCTGGATTTTTCACTATTTTTCTTCAAAAGTCAAATATCTGTAACTTTTTAAGCAGTGTAATAGTGATATTTCACTTCAGTAGGCAGTAAGAGTTATAATGAGAGGTTCTGCAGCAGCTGGGACATCTCTTAGTATGAGATCATTGTGTCTGTAGTGTCACAGTGGTAGTTGGCACTGTGGACTCTCTGGTGCCACTGTGGCACTACAGACACAATGATTAACATCACTCCTATGGAGAGTTTCTGCAGGAACTAGGACTGTGATACACAATAACAAATAACAGCAATATTGCACTATAGTAGGCATTAACAATTATATTAAGCGGTTTTGAAACAACTGAGACATAAACACAGTTGGGATCATTGCATCCGTGAAAGTCCAAAATATTTAAATATAACCCTGTGAATGCTGTAAAAAAAAATACACCGCAATAAAAAGTGATCCAAAAGTCTCACATATACCTAAAAATGGTACCAATAAAAACGACACGACAATACATAGCAATATTATTGGTCTCATAAGAGGGCGTTACAAAATATATTTTAAAAAAAGTTTTATTCTTTAAAAGCAGTAAAACATTCTGAAAACTTTATGAATTTGGTATTAAGGGAATTGTACTGACCTGTAGAATAAAGATAACACACCATTTATACTGCACAGTGAACTACACAGAAATTCACACACATACACACCCACACCCACCCCAAGGGGAAAAAATAGACCAATTGCATTTTTTCAAGGCCAGGGATTTAAATTTTCCATTGGAGGGACGCAGGAGAGTGGAAGGGCACAATTTCCCTTGTTTGCCTTAATGCACCAAAATACTTTGTCCTGGCTCAGTGTTGCCTATTTTGTTATTTCCTGCTCTAGTGTGATTTAGGATCCACATGTTTAGACCACAACCTTTACAGCTTGTCACACCCTAACAGCGTTCTCTGCTTGAGGAGAATGTGACAGTTAAACAACAATATACATAGGTCACATTACATAAGTGTCCATCTATACACCCATTACATACATCACCAAGTATAAAGCATCTGCATCATTTTTCTTGATAAATCCTATAACTTACACTCCTGCTACATTCAGCTATGGTATGCGCTATAGTGATCAGCCATAACATTAATATTGTATAGGTTCCTCTCATGCCACCAAAACAGTTTTGACCTGTTGCAGCATGGACTCCACACGAGCTCTGAAAAAGTCTGGCTTTATATTTTAAATTTGTAGCTTTTGTTGTGGATTAGACTAGGCAGACTAGCCTTCACTCCTAATACAAATCAATTAGGCTTTGGTGTTCATGCTGCTGTCACCACTTCACCGTTCCTCTTCTTTGGGAAACTTCTGGTAGGAACACCCCACAAGAGCTGCCATTTTGGGGACATTCCCGACACCATCTTCTGGCCATCACAATTTGACCCTTGTCCCAGTCGCTAAGATCATTCTGCTTGTCCATTTTTTTGTGCTTCTAACATATTCACTTTAAGAACGGACTGTTCACCTGCTGCCTCATATATCCCACCCTTGATAGTTCCATTGTTATGATTTTATCAATGTTACTCCCTTAGCCTGTTTTAATGCTATGTCTGATCGGCATGTCAATATATGAAAATGTAGTCCTTCCAGTAATGAGGAAAGGTATGTTGGAAATTCTTGTTGCTTTTGATGCACAACTATTTCCACCTATCATACTCCAACACTAACTTTAGTATTTTCCATTTCAGGGCTGAAAACTGCTGACAAATCTTTCTTTAATAGAAAGTATTTAAGGATGTTTGCACCAAGCATTGTAAATGGACAGAACTGCATATTGATAAAAAGTTACATCGGTTCAAATAAAAGCTGTCATTTAAAATATGTCACAAACTTAGGATGCTGTAAAATACATTTCCTTCAATTAGACAACAGGTGGCGCTGCTGCTCAGACAAGACTGGAGAAAATGTTAAATAGTGCAGGCCGAACACAGTGTACATCACATCAATTTGAGAACTGAACATTGTCTCACAAGCGAAGTCCTCCAGGAAACATCTATATGTGGCATTTTTGGAACATGTAACAATTCAAATGGAAACTTAGGGCCACATGTATGAAAACTGTCTAGGTCTAAGACTTTCTTTGTTGTCCATAACAACCAATGAGAGCTCCACGTTCATTTCATATAGCGCTCTGAAAAATTAAAGGGGAGCTCTGATTGGGTGCTATGGGCAACAAAGAAAGTCTTAGACCTAGACAGTTTTCATACATGTCCCCTGAGTCTCAGAAGTTGCATCGTTCATGCCCTCAGTGTCTACCCCGTAGCAATGTAACCTGTGGCAATTGCACTTCACATGGATAGGACTTGCATCCCAACCCTTACATCTGAGGCATTTATCTTCCCTACCTGACATAAAACTGCAGAGTAATTTTGGCACAGAATAAGTAACAAGTAATAAACAGCGGAGACATTGTAACCTGATTGCACCAACACTCCCTTCCATTGTTTCTGAGCTATAGACGTTATTCTTTTCATTTTTCAAAAGTCTTAACCACCGTATAATCCCGGTAGGTAGAAAAATAGATCACGGCACTCACCACATCGTTGCATAAAATCTTCTTTTATTACCTGCACATATTCCGGTGGAGGGGAATAACAAATGGATACATTCGCTGAACAGGCAACAGCTGTTTCGCACTTACCCCGCGCTTCTTCCCGGCGAGGAAGAAACGCGAAAAAGCTGTTGCCTGTTCAGCGAATGTATCCATTTGTTCTTCCCCCTTCCCCTTCCCCTGCATTATACAATGTAGACAAAAAACACAGTAAAAAGCTACTTACAGATCAGATACAAAATGTGAGGGCCCTTCTAGCAAGAGCTTACAATCTCTTAGGGTGTATGGGTAACACAAAGGGTTAGAAGTGCTTGGTTTACACAATGGTCCAGCTATGTTGCCTAAATACGGGGTGGTTTACATAAAGAGTGGATGAACCTGTCACCCGGACTATACATCTATATACAGATAGATATATGTGAGTGTCCAAACGCACGGAGTGCAGGGCACACTTAAAAGCATAAGGGTTATGAGTAGTGATGAGCGATTGTGTCAACTATCGTTATCGATTCGATAGTCGATATTGTCAATTATCAAGACGATTTCCGATAGTCGATAATAGATTATCGACGATGACCATTAAAGTCTATGGGAGAGGAACAACACCTTCATTATTACACCCAAACAGGGCTGGAGAAGCTGGAATTAACATCCACAACAGTCAAATGGATACGTGCTACATCTTAGGCAACACACTTAGGTTATAAAAAGCCACAGAAAAAAAATCACACACCATTCACTATCCCTGTTTTGTACGACAGCATGACCCTTAAACCTGCATGACCCACAAATTAAAAAGTGCCAGAAGGCAGTATGATTTGAACCATCATTTTACTTGAACTGGACATTGACTATCCATGTCCTGGGCCACAACATGAGCCCCGAACCTGCATGACCCCCAGTTTAAAAAAGTGCCGGAAAAAGGAGCTTTCAACCACCATTTAGTTTGAACTGGACATTGACTATCCCTGTCCTGGGCCACAGCAATGAGCCCCAAACCTGCATGACCCAGTTTAAAAAAGTGCCGGAAAAAGGAGTCTTTCAACCCACCATTTTAGTTGAACTGACATTGACTATACCTGTCCTGGACCCCCAAGTATGACTATTAAACCTGTCTGACCCACAGATTAAAAAGTGCCGGAAAAAGGAGTCGTTTAACCACCATTTTAGTTGAACTGGACATTGACTATACCTGTCCTGGGCCACAGCATGAGCCCCAAACCTGCATGACCCACAGATTAAAAAGTGATGGAAAAAGGAGTCTTTCAACCAACATTTCAGTTAAATTGGACATTGACTATCCATGTCCTGGACTGCAGCCTGGATAGCAGGTGGGTCTTTGAACAAAAATGGCCTGCGCCAAAGTGAAAAAAACTTAGTTAAATTGTGTACGGATAATAAAGGTGGGTTTTGCACCTATGAAATACAACAGCAATTACTAGCAAATTTCTGCAGTAACTAGAACATTTCTTTATCCTAATCTAAGTACAAGGTGGGTCTTTGAACAAAACTGGGCTGCACAAAATACAAGGTACTATTTCACCAAAAACTGGCCAAAAACTGGTAAAAAAAAAAAAGCCAATGCAGGTTCAAAACAGTCTGGGCTGCACAATATACACTCTCCTTTCAAAAGTCTGCCTGTCTGTCTGTGTTCGTCCGCACCCCCCACCACACCCCACCCCCTGTGGCTGTAGAGCACTAGATGCTTCTTTAAAAGTCTCAGCCTAACTAACTAAGAACTGAAATTCTTTAATCCACCTATGTTCTAATGTTCACAGCTAAAAGCATAGTTGTCTGTGTGAACAAAGAGAACTGTGTCGCTGAGCTGTATTGAGGAGAAAGCTAACACACGTCCCTGTTTCTTAAGAGACACACTAAACACACTGAGGTCTGAACAGGAAGGGCTGTTCTATGTAAAACGAGGTCATGTGATTTTTCCAGCCAATCGCAACCATACATATCACAGTCATGACATCGCACACCCAGCTCATCCTGCTCTATGCTCTAAGCTGATTTGCTGGCCGCCAAAATGACAGGAAGCACCAAAAATGGCCCCAGAATAATAGATTATGCGCAGATTCTCAACTAAATTATAGCGAGATCGGAAAAATTCCGATCAAAAGAAAAAACGTGCCGATATCAACTTGTTCGATTATAATCGCTCAACACTAGAGATGAGTGTGTCTGATCGCCAGCGGTAGCATGTTCCAGAGAAATGGTGCAGCACATGTGAAATCTTGGACACGGGCATGAGAAGTTCAGATGATTGAGGCATGTAATCTGAGATCATCAGCAGAGCGGAGAGACCGGTTAGGGTGGTAGATAGAGATGACGGAAGAGATATAGGGGGGGTGCAGATCGAGGGTACTGATCGGTTTACATGGAGGCTGGAAGCTTTGTGAAGGTTTCCCATTTTACCACTTCCCGTCTCAGCCAGGAAGTGTTTTTTCAAAATGATAAAAAAAATTGCGGGTTTTTTTTGTCATTTCACAAAACGAAAAATTGGAAAAAAAGTGATAAAAAAGTCACATCTATCCCAAAATGGTACCAATAAAAAGTTCCAGCCTGCAAAAAACACACTGTCACAACAATCCATTGGTTGAAGTACAACAAAGTAATTTGGTCGCAGCAATATAAAGTTTCAAAAATAGCAAACGTTTATCTTTTATTACGGTATTACAACATAATGAAAACCCAACATAATTAGTATTGCTGGATTCCTATCAATCTGTAGAATAGAGATAACACATCATTTATACCAAAGAGTGAACAGAGTAATAGCAGAACCCACACAAGCATGCTACAAATACATTTTGTTCACATTTTGCCCCACTTAGAATGTTTTCGGGTTGTTCCAGTATATTCTATGGTATGGTATGATATGACACCATTAGAAAGTACATCTTGTCCTGAAAAATAAAACAAATGTGACAAAAATTCCTTAGTTGTGTAAAAGACTCCATTCTGCTACCATTTATATTAAACTAGATCTAACAGGGGTCTACATGGATTTATCAAGGGGATGAGTCTTTAGAATTAGAAATGGACATTTGGAATACCTGGTTATGTTATTTGGCCTTTGTTACATCCCTGGTACCTATTAGCATTTTATTAAGGTTATGCTTCATGATATCTTGGACCAAGTTTTCCTAGGGTTTGCGAATTCCTTCATTAAAGGCTCTTCTTTCACAAAGAAAACCAATTCATTTTCATGGTCTCCCGAGGTACAGGTTGCTTTTGTCAAATTAAAGACACATTTTACTCCTGCAAGCTTACTGGTCCATCCAAATGCTGAATGATTTTTTATTGTCAAAGTATTTTAGATGTCTCTGTCTCAATGAACCACAAGATGCGGTTTCTTCCATGTGCAATTCTTTCTAATACTATTTCTAATACTTGCAGAAAGAAGCTACGACATTAGAAATAAGGAACTATAAGCCATTAAAGTTGCAATCTCTGAATGGAGACATTTTTTTGCAAAGAGTGAATAATCCTGTAAATGTCCTTTCTGACCACAAAAATTTAAAACGCATCTATACATCTAAGAAGTTGTCTACAAGGTAATTATAGTTGGCTGTGTTTTTTTCTAGATTTATTTTAATTTTAATTTCTACATTTATCAGCATTATCCAAGATACTTTGAGAACATCAGTAAGTTCTATTTATCTCCCAAAAAAGTTATGAGAACATTTGATTTCAAAGAGCTTTTAACAATGTTTAATGATAGATGCCAAAATGACACTTTTCTCGACCATCCTTCTTAGCATAAGAATCTCCCTTTTTAAGAAGGAGTTTTCGATGCAAGAACACAGCTTAGGGTTTTCCGAATCTTTTTGATTGGGATCTTTAAACGGTCTACAAATCTAAACCTGTAGGGCATTTTAAAGTCTTGAAAAAAAAACTCATGAACTGTTGCTTCCTTGATTTTTATGGCCTATTAAAAAGAAATGTGTAAGAAAATTTACTTTTCGTGGTGGCACTTTTTAGTCCAAGTAGTGGGTTTCCTTATGAGGAAACATAGCAATAATACGTTTAAATACTTTTAATTTCTTCATATTATATAAGCAACAGATTTTGTCACACTGGGATAATAATGATAATATATTTTCAAATATTAAACCTGTGGTTCCATCATTGGCGCTCACTAAGGTCATCCCATGACCCCCTTTTCTCAAATCCTGCATTTTGGGGGGAGACTTTCCCCCTTTTGAAAATTTCTGAAAAATAAGGGATTTAACTCCACCGAAACGTAGCAGGTTAGACACCATGTCCTGCATGCGGGCCGCCAACAAAAAATTTCAGGGCCCATACAGTAAGCATCGGGGCCCCCCTGAAAACCCCCCCCCAGCAACCTGACCCCCCCGCCCCCAGCAACCCAATAACCCCCCCCCCAGCAACCCAATCGCCCCGCCCCAGCAAAAAAAATGGCCTCTCGGACATAAACGCGGCCATTTTACCACATAATACAGTATGCAAAAAAGAACTGTATTTTGTAGTACTATACCATTTGAGTAATATCTTTTGTTCACACTTAAATCTAGCATACGGGAACATAGGGCTAATAGCCCATCCATATCCCCCTCCAATACCCCACTACAATATCCCCTCCACCCACATAAAATATCCCCCCCACCCAACACAATATCCCCCCCCCCCAATACAATACCCCCCCACCCACATACAATACCCCCCTCCACCCCAAAAATTTACAAAATCCCCCACCCACATACAATATCCCCCTCAAACCACATAAAATTTTCCCTCCACCCACTCAAATCCCCCCCCCCCCCCAACAATATCCCCCCCACCCACATACAATATCCCCCCCCACCCACATCAAATCCCCTCCACCCACAACAAATCCCCCCACCCGCTACAATACCCCCCTCCCCCGGGGCATCAATATCCCCCTCCCCCCATACAATATCCCCTCCACCCGCATACAATATCCCCCTCCCCCAATAAAATTTTTCCCTCCCCCCAAATTTAAAAAATTTCCCCCCCACCCACATACAATACCCCCCTCCCCCACATACAATTCCCCTCCCCCACATACAAATCTGCCCCACCACTACAATACCCCCCCCTCCACCTAATACAAATCCCCCTCCACCCACAGACAATATCCCCCTCCCCCCCAAAAAAACAATATCTCCCCTCCACCTACAAAAAATATCCCCCCCCCCCTTTCCCCTCCCACATAAAATTTTCCCCCTAACCCAAACAATACCCCTCCACCCACATAAATACCCCCTCCCCCCACAAAAATATCCCCCCCCCCACATAAAATATCCCCCCCACCCACATACAATAGCCCGCTCCACCCACATACAATACCCCCCTCCACCCAAAACCCCCAATTCCCCTTCCACCCACAACAATATCCCCCCCACCCCCAAACAAATCTCCCTCACCCACATACAATATCCCCCCCCAAACCCACATACAAAACCCCCTCCATTTTCCGTTGTTCACGCACATCCGCCACCTTCAAAAAATAATCACCGCAAAAAAAGTACAAGTGAAACTCCTATCACAGGGTCAGGGGTTCCCCACTCCCCTCACAATCAGGGGCACGTGTGCGTGCCACTATACCCCCCCGATAATAACCTAGAATACAAAAATACATGGGGACTACAATGATCTAAACCACTCGGGGCACCATCACATTACGTGAATAAAAGCAAATGATTCCCTAAAGAAGTAAAATAACCCCTGAAACTGAGATTCACCGGAGACGTCCATCTGGAAAATCGTTTTCTTCTCTTTAGTCTTTTCTTTTTCCTTTCTGCATCCGTTCCACACCGTCATGGTGACTTTTCCCCGGCCCCGCTATCCCTGGAAAAAAAAAACACAAATTCTTAGATCCTCAATTTTTTTCCCGCATCTCTTTTCTATTCCCACCTCTGTACAAAACCTCCAAGGGGGGAAAACTGGGGGGGGGGGGGGCAACCCTAAATAGAGGCTTTTCCTAAGGGGTTTGAGGGTGGGGAAGAGAACCGGCCTGGAAAAATACTCAACTATGGGGTGCTCCCCCCTCAATTATATTACCGGGTTGGTAGAAAAAAACCCTAGTTTGGGGAAATGTCCAAAGGGCCCCCCTAATTAACAGGCCCTATTTAGGTAGGTAGACTCCAGCTGGATAAGTTGCTAGACTGGCCCCAGGTAGGCTGGTGGGTACCTAGCCATAGGTAACTAGCCCTCAGGTAGATAAGCAGGCCCCTCTGGGGTATATACAAGTAGTTAGGAGCTTCCTTTAGCTAGTGTGCAGGTAGAGTCCCCTTTAGTTTGTAGGTAGTTAGGGCCACCTTTAGTTTGTAGGTAGCCAGGTCCCCTTTATGTTTAGGTAGAGTCAGGGCCCCCTTTTAGAATAGCCAGAGTCAGGGCCCCCTTTTAGGATAGCCAGAGTCAGGGCCCCCTTTTAGGATAGCCAGTGTCAGGGCCCCCTTTTAGGATAGCCAGCGTCAGGGCCCCCGATTAGGATAGCCAGAGTCAGGGCCCCCTTTTAGAATAGCCAGCGTCAGGGCCCCCTTTTAGAATAGCCAGAGTCAGGGCCCCCTTTTAGAAGAGCCAGAGTCAGGGCCCCCTTTTAGAATAGCCAGCGTCATGGTCCCCTTTTAGAATAGCCAGCGTCAGGGCCCCCTTTTAGGATAGCCAGCGTCAGGGCCCCCTTTTAGAATAGCCAGAGTCAGGGCCTGCTTTCATGAGAAAAAAAACAAAAAAGCACTTACCTGAGCCCCGCTCCTGGCCGCTCCGATCTCCCCGCCGGCTCCGTACTGCCGCCCTGCATAGGCGGCGCGGTGAAGTGACGTCACCGCGCCGCCTACGTCAGCAGTAGGGGTCGGCGCCCGGCAGGCTGAAGGCCTAATGCGGTCAGCCTGCCGGGGAGATCAGCGGAGCGCAGCGCTAGTGGCGCTGTGCTCCGCTGACACCAACGCAGCCCCCGGGAGTCGGGGACATTAGTCCCCAACTGCCGGGCCGGTCTCTGAGCACTCGGGACACGGGCCCGGGCATGCAGAGACCGGATGCGCGGCCGGGCCCCGGGGAGCGACGGAACTGCCTCCGGGGCCCACAGCGGCTCGGGGCCCGCACTGTGGGCCAGCCGGAGCCGGGTTCGGCGGCTGCGCCGCCGGGCCCCGCTGCGCAGTGAGGAATAAGGGGGCCCGCTTGCAGCGGGCGCCATTGTTCCACCGGGCCCCATATGGGAGTACTGGTTGTACCCCCTGTATGGCGGCCCTGCATGCATGAAGGACACTGCTGATGCATAGTCTGGATGTTATCCCATACTCCAATTTTATGGAGATTCTGAGAAAGTGATATATGGACGCTACCTATATTGGGACACCAACGATGGAACCACAGGTTTAACACGTGAAGAATGTATCATCATTATTATCCCAGTGGGATGAAATTTGTTGTTTATGGAAGTTGAAGAAAGTAAAGCTCCTTTAAATATACAATGATTAAAAGGATTTAAACATATTATTGCTACCATGGCTTGCTTGATGTTGTCAGGACTTTATGTTGAATAAAATAATTTTAGGGAGCGTATATAAAGCCGCCTCACCTGTGGATCCTGCAATTGTTCTTAAGGGTGTATAACTGACATCAAGAAAATATTTACACTGCACAGTATTCCTGACTGTAGCTTCAGATTGAAGTTTGCATCAACATTTCGGAAACAGACCCTGTTTTCCTGATTTGCTTTGTTTTCTTGATTGGGAACCCTATTTAAGCCCAGCCTTGCATCTTCTTCCTTGTACAATGATCATGATTATGCTTTTAGACTAGCATACAGCTGCTTCACTACCAATACTGCTATTGTTCTACTCGTGTACCAGCCTGTGGCTTTCCACTAACCACACTTACCACTAACCACTTACCCCATATCATGTTTTCTGCCTGTTCTCAAAATACTTTATAACTGAGCTGACTACATTTATCCTAGTGGTTGTATAAAACCATTTCTTCTCCCCAGAGATAACCTGCTGCTGTAGGTGTTGGGCTCCTACTTATTCCACTATCCCCATTGAAAACATTCTATATTCTCAGCTGAACTTAGTGTGTATGTGAATAGGGTGGATTGGAGGAATAGGTGTTAGCTTACTGGAGATATATGGGCACCTTTAGGGTTTGTCCCCACTGCACAGGTTTTCACCTGGTTTTACAGACGGTTTTCGGTTTTGAAAACCGTGTGTCAACTTTTAAAATAGTCCTCTAGGGTTTTTCGCCGCCGGCGATCCGTAAAACATAGAACATGTTCATTCTTCTGCCCGGTTTTCAGGTGGAATATGAACATGTTAATGCGAAGGGGGAGGGCTTTTCTCCACAAACCGTGGAGAAAAGCCGTTCCCTGTCGACCGGTATTTGCACTGTGCCGCGTGAACGGCCCCTTACTGTGTGATGACACATTTCCTCTATGGTATTGGTATGTCGTTATAATTGTTGTGTTGTACATTCAAATACCAACAAAGAAACTATAGGATAGTTCATAATGCTCATACTACACTGTTATCAGCAGGTAACTCAACACCCATATGTTTGAATCTCGTTAATCTACCTGAGATACATGACTATTTGTATGCCATCCAAGGGAACGAGATAATACTGTTTATCAAAGCTTTACACAACAAGACTGTTGCTGTTGATCCTATTGGTGAAGGGATTGCAATAACCATTCAGTAAACATCAGCCAATAGTGGAACAAAGGGAACAATGTTCACTGGAATGTGAGAGGAGGTTTAAGAACTTTCCTGACATACCTGCATGCTAAAACCATTTTGGATGATTTCCTCGTATGATTTGATATATAAATGTATCATTACAAATCGTGAACGTTCTTATTGCTGTAAGAATCAAGTTGACAATATGCATAAATTTATAATACATAAAGCATTAATATGTACAGATCATTGTGCACAACACTTGCTCAGTATGTGCTTTGTTGTTGCTTCTCCTGGGGAATTACTGACCGCAAGAAAACTTCTTCCCAAGACTTCTTCTAGGGCATAATGTTTTTGCATTCATCATTATGGTTCTGTCGGGCAGTTACGCCCTTTACGCTGCACAATTTTTTATTATTTGAGCTTGATATGCTGTGCTCAGTTAAAATTGATTTTTGTATTTACATGAGATACATATCAGACTAAGGGACTTCTACTAAGTAGTATGGTATTCTTTTCTCATCCTATCTTATAAAAATATATTCACTGTTTTCTGACTTCCCATTGACATCAAGATTTATCAAATCAATTGTATATCTTGTCAGATATAAATCTGCGAGAACGTTCTGGAATGTCCGTCCAGAGTTTGCAGCTGCATATTAGTAGGGTGTAGGACCACCCTTATAAAGATGAATATGCATAAAAAGTGTATAATGTGAAATGTGTATAATCAAGGCCATCTTAACAGCATCTTGGGGCCCTAGAGTGCACTGGGCCCTGCCCAAGCACATGACATCATGTCCAAAAATGATACCACATAAGGACACGTGTGTAACCAACCTTAAAAAAAACAAAACCCGATCATACCCAGTTTCCTCCAGCAGACCCGCACCAAAGCAGTTACTGTTTTTAATTAAAAAATGGTTTGTAGCTGGGACACTCATGCCATGAAAAGTATGAAGGCACTGAAAGAGGTGAGATTTAGAGTAGTTCCCCATGTCAGCTGGCTTGCTTTGCTGTTGGTTGATGGACCCTCACAGTTTTGATCAAACATGTGCACTAGTCCATCTGTAGCGTGCTGCTGGTTCATTTCTATGGGTTTGCAAAACAGTGGAGTTGCTGAGGTCTATAAAGATGTATGTATGTAAAATAACATATATTTTATATAAATCCATATAAATAGCTATGAGACAATTAAACATGTATGATACCTCTATATGACGTTTATACATTTACCAAATAACACCATTATACAATGAACAAATATTATCACCATATCTCAAACTAGCTGGGACCCATCTGTCCTTTAGGCCCACGGGCAACTTTCTAGTGTGCCCAATGGATAAGACAGCCCTGTGTATAATATGTACATAGCAACAGTGTCTTAATGATGATGACAAAACACTTTTACTTTAAGCCCCAGGGAATATGTGCCATGTTGCAGCCAACCAGAGGGAAGATGAAGGTGGGGGCTACCAGGAGATGTTTTAATTTAGTTCAGTTCTTCAGAAAGGATCCTGTTAGCTGTTCCCGCATAAAGAAGTCCTCTTCTTACCTGCCAGCAGTGGATCAGAGAGGACTAAAGATAAACCAGCAGCCAGGATACTCACCAGGATAGGAAGAAAGAGAGAAGAGGTAGACAGAGAGATTAAGAGTAAAGGAGAATAATTGAGGAAAGAGAAAAGAGGGACAAAGGGAACCGTTCTTCTTTTCAATCTCTTTCTAAAAAAAATGTCTAAAAACGCTGACAAAACGTCCGTTTTTGTGTGCTATGTAGACTTAGCCTTAGTCCTTAGGCTTGATCTTTTACCCTGAAGATTGGTGTCTAGAGTAGCAGAAAAGGCATGTTGTAGCGGAAACTAATATTTACTAAGTAAATATTTTTTATGTCTACCTGTAAAGTAAACTGTACATATGACAGAATATGAAAGAATTGGGAGTAAAGCCTACAAGATTCCATGCTGAAAGGCTCTGTGGTTGCTTCGATGCCGGTACACTATACTTCCCAGCAATCCCACACTGGTGGCCAAATGCTCTTAGCATCCAGACACCCATCTGCTATCCATGTGTAACTATCTGCTTGCCACCTGGCATTTGCACTCCCACACCTTACACATTGATTGTGTATGAGCAGAGAGCTGGCTGTCAGTAGCAACCAGGCTCTCCAAAGGGAAGGCAGGGACAGTTTATTAATGTCTCTGCCTTTCTGATGGCTGTGTACATAGCACTCAATGAGCACTATATAGAACAGGACGCTGTCCTGGCCCTCGCAGTCATGTAATCGCGGGGACTAGGTGACTGCAGGAAGTGCAGGGTTTTATAAGACCAAGATCAACTCTGCAGTGAGTTCTGGTGGCAGTATTTCACTTGTACACTGAGGCTAATATGTGAGCCCTGGTTATAGAGGAAATTGGTAAATACAAAAAAGTTTTACAAAAATATCCCCAAAGGTCTTTTACTAATCTCACGGGGGCACAATGGTTGTTTGTTAGGTAGGGGCTCAAAACTGGTGATAGATGGCCAAACACAAACCGAACCAAAGTGATATGTGCTCATTATTGCACTTAGAAAGTATCCAACATGTAGGAGGATCTCTAAGGTGATCACAATTTCTCTAATTTTACTGTATTACACATTCTTGATCGGTACATAAGGTGCCCAAGGCTGACCAGTTACTGAATATAACTGACAAACGGTTCTGTCCATAGCTGTCCCTATGATGCAATATGAGAAAGATGTACTATTGTCTATTCCCAAACAATATTTTAATAATATATCACCACAGTAAAGTTAAAATACCATCAGAAATCCGACGGTGTTTTAACTTTGCTGCACCACCATTTTTTTGCGCAAAAAAATGTGGTCGGGTTTCGGATTCCTTGGCGGCCCAGTACATGGGAAGCCAGCGGAAGATAGACATGTTCTATTCTGCCAAAGGGCCGGTGGCTTCAGTAGAAAACCGTTGCTGTGCAGACTACAGCACAGATTTTCCAATTAAGTCTACACAATGCTGGGTACATTAGGATTTTCAAAATACTGAATCCGCTGAAAATCCGACAAGAATCCAGTGCTGTTTAGACATGGCCTAAGATCAGCTTTGGACACAAACATTGACTGTCCTGTTATGTAATTAAATATTGTAGCTTGTAATTGTCTTGGACACAGTAGAATGAACACAACCTTCAGTAAGTCTGAGGAAGATGTACAGGTCAATGTAGATTAATGCTATATTTTGCCGCTTGATGCCATCCCTGCAAGTTTCTATATAATCATCTGTGATCATATTGTCAGGTAAATAACTGTATTAGAGAAAACAACATCTAATAATAAAGAGGTTTTATGTTGGCAAGTGGTTGGACATTACAGAGGACATTAGAAAATAGAAATGCAGGCAGCGTGCACAACACAGCCTCCTTTGAGTCGACACGTTGCAGTTATTTATGGAGAAATAAAAGAAGAATCATCATTTACACGCCTATGAGGGCTGCCTTCATTTCTATCTTCTGATGCTGCAGAAATGATCCGACAGGTGGATTCAGGAGTTGAAGCCTTTGCACCCTTAATTATATGATTATCGCTGTGAGATATCCCTTGTTTGCATAGATTACAGAGGACATTGTCACCAACACAATCATATAGCGGTGCAGTAAACAATACAATAGAAAAATACTATTAGAATAAAGATTTGTTAGGGACACAAGACTTGGAAATAAAGCAAACACAGAAAAAAGACTTGAACCATTATGGTCATGCTCTTACCACAATCCTGCAATATATTGGAGTAAAAAATAAAAATACATTTGTCTCTTTTGGATTCCAGCTTTCCTTCATTTTACTCTCCTATATTTACGATATCCATACACATTAGAAAAACCTAAACCGAATTTTATGATATTTGTCATATAATCAAATAAATGTGAAATACTGGATTTCAATTTGTAGGTCCATTGTTCTCATAGAACATAGGTGCCTGGTAAGAGCCTACTCCACTTTCCTCAATTAAATGAACATGTACATGCACCAGACAGTTATTAGGCTATGTCTCCACTGCACATGAATACGATCGTATTTTTGGCACTTTTAGTTTTTTTACAGCGGTGAAGATACGATCGTCCCTGCAGCCCTGTAGTCGGCAATAGAAAAGACGAGCTGTAGTCTCCACAGCTTGTCTTTTCTCCGCTCGTCTTCTGGCGCCGGCATATTATACAACATGTTGTATAAGACGCCAGCACTTTTACTTTTCTTGCTTTCTTCCCATACAATACAATTGTATGGGTGACGGCAAAAAAACGAGAAGCGACCGCGGTTTTTGTACAAAGCGTGACAAAAACCGCAGTCCTGCATTGGAAAAAAAACGGCCGCTTTCGGGACATTTTTTGTCCAATGCAGTGTAGACATAGCATATACATGGCCAGCTTTATTTCTGTCTAGTTTTTTTTACATTTCATTGTTTCATTGACTGGAAACACTGTTTCTCACCAGTTCCCACAGTGCAAGTGTCTTACTAATGTGAAAGCTTTAAATAAGCCTTTACTATGGAACATTTTTATAGACTGTTATCAAAAGGCATTATATAATGTATATGCATAAATATGTATTTGTCAGTTTTTCTCCTGGTGTTTCCGAAGCCTACAAGATAATTGTTGGGATCTAAATGACAAATGTTATTATGTCTTGTAAGTGTATCCAGCTCAGAGCTGCTATGCCCTTGTTCACACCAGCACCAGGTAAATGGGAAGTGATCAGGATCAACTGTACATGATGCAAATTGTGTTGGGATGTGTAGTTCCGAGTACTATGCTACAATGTTACATAGTTTGTAAGGCCAAAAAAGACAAATGTCCATCCACTTCATGGTTAGGCCATAATGGATTTTTTTAAATGTGGCAGTCTCCCCTGTAAGACATGCAGTTATGCTATCTCTACTAAATAGTTTACTATTGGGGTGCGTTTACACGGCACAGACCAAATACTGGTCGGGAAGTCCCGATCAGTATTTGGTCTGTTTCTGGCACGCAGAGGGATGACTCTTGTCTGCAGTTTGTGGATTCAAGCCCTCCCCCTTCACACCCACATGTTCATCCGGGTGGAAGAGTGAACATGTTCTAAGTTTTTAGGACTGCCGGCAGTGTTAAATCCGTCCAGCGGAAAATCTGTGCAGTGAGGGCTGCTTCACGGATTTTCCACTACAGTCAATGTAACAGGTTGACAGTCAGTTTACAGACGGCGTTCAAATCCAAAACCATCTGTAAATCCGATTGAAAACCTGTGCCGTGGGGACATGCCCTTACTGATGGAAGGTAGGTCATCAAACAGTATATCAATTGTAATACAACACATGTGTTGTATTTGTATTTAACTTACTGTAAATTGTGTAATCTTTATTATGTGGGATGTACATCATGAAAATTCAAAACTAGAATTCTTGAAAATTCAAATAATGTCAAAAATCCCATGGGGCGCAACATTTCCAATGCAGCACGTTATTTTGTAGATTAGAATTTTGACCATGTAAATTCTTTTTGTGCCGTTGCTATAGAACATGTATCTTTGGGCTGATGAGGGGGCAATCTTAATCATCGTCTCAGGGATCGGGAAGCATTTTAGATTATGACCCTTAACACTATCATTCCAAATGGCTTAAATGTTAAAAATGAAATTTTGGTCTACTACTAGGTTTGGTAATCTTTAACTCTGCTAGGTCCCAAATCATTCTAGGTTTTTTTTAGTAATTCTATTTTATCCTTGTTCTTGTGTAATCTATTTGTGACCATGTGGGAGTTGTAACCTCACCGATCTGTGTCTGTTGCTGCAGGTTTCATATTAGTCCATGTTGCGATCGCTCCCATGCTCTGTACTTGGAGTATTGCAGAGGTGTTCGTTCATGAATGGGGTGGGTTGTGCACCCCGCTTCCTGCCGCACCTCTTTCCTTCCATGTGTCCTCCTGATTGAATGGTCTAGGATTGGGGCTGCAGCTCATGGCAGACCATGTGGTTTGTGTCCTGCCATCGTCATTTCCAGATGGCAATAGGCGGACGCATCTTAAAATGTCCTGGAATGCCCCAGACAGAGATTCAGTGTTGCTTCATGGCCAGGTGAGTTGATTTATGCATTTATTGTGACTGTACCACATGCATATTTATGCTTTGACTAAGAGTGGTTATGACTTGCAACGTGTCAGCCAGTTTATCCTGTGAATATGGTTTCACATTTTGAATTTTGCTACTAAAAAAACAAAGGAATCCATTTTAACAGCAACAGGTGCAACTAGTCTTTCAAGTTGTCTACTGTCAATCCAGTTCAGCCTCTTGTGCTATAGTGTTGTTCCAGAGGAAGGCAAACCCCCCCCATGAGGCAGAAGGGAAGTGTCTATTTTAGGAGAAAAAAATCCTTCCTGACTCCAATCTGGCATCAGAATAAATCCCTGGATCAACGCCACTTCTCCAGAATCCTAATCACCATAACTTGTTATATTATTACACTCTAAAAATGCATACAGACCCTTTTTGAATTCTGTTAGTGAATTCATCATGACAGGTTCCTCTGGCAGAGAGTTCCACAGTCTCACTGCTCTTACAGTAAAGATCCCTTTCTATGTTTATGTAGAAACTTTCTTTCCTTAAGACATAGAGGATGCCCTCTTGTTCTGGATACAGTCCTGGGTATAAATAGATCTTGGGAGAGAACTCTATATTGACCTTTGATATATTTAAACATATTTATTATGTCCCCCCAAAGCCGTCTTTTTTCTAAACTAAGTAAACCTAATCTTGCTAATCTTTCTGGGTATTGCAGTCCACCCAGTCCTTTTATTATTTTTGTTGCCCGCCCTTGAACCCCTTCAAGCTCTACAATGTCTTTCCTGTGCACTGGTGCCCAAAACTGTAAACAAATGCTGATGATAAAATGGGTAATGCTCGCTGACTGAAGCTTTATTTCGGTTTAATCCAGAAATTATATATTACTTGCTGTTTCTATAGTGCCAAGATATTTAGCAGCTCTGTACAGAAATTGTTACATTTCACCGTAGTACCTGTCACCAATGAGACATACACTTCCGTCACTAGAGCTCTTTAAAAGATCCTAGGCATCCATTATGTCAATCCCCCCTATTATTTTCATGTATTGTTACTTACATATTGGGCCACATGTATGAAAACTGTTTAGGTCTAAAACTCACTTTGTTGACCATAGGTTACTATTGGCAAAAAAAGTGAGTTTTAGACCTAAACAGTTTTCATATATGTGGCCCATTGTGTTTAAAAGGTGCTACAGACATCAATTATAATGGGTTGGTTTTTTTGGTCTATATGACAACCTCACCTGTTATAGGAAGGTTCAGAATTGGATGTGCATGGTTTCATACAGTACATCAATGATATTTATACGTTTTCATATGAAAACAACACTATTCATTTCCTGATGCAACTTTAACAGGAGTTTTTGATGAAAACATAATTATTTCCCCTTATAGAAAGTATACATCCAGAAGTGCCACACGGTTGGCTACTTCATGTTATCCTTCTTACATTACTTAGTATCACATTAGGTGAAATAACCAGAATTAAACATAATTGTTGTGTACCACAAATGTTTTCTGTCCAACAAGCTGTTTGCAATAGACTAAAAAAGCACAAATATCCCCAATGGTCTATCGATCAGGTGATCAGACGACTGTCCTCTGTCTCAAAGGAATTGTTAGTCAATAATAGGGCATGTTCATCTCAATCTATCGTTGAAAATAAAAAGACACATATTCATGTTTTTCTCACTGACATGAAAACAGAATAAACCAGTTTTAGGTCAAGTAGGATTTCCAAAATTATTTATATTTGCCAAATTCCGGAATAAAGAGAGAGAACATTTTTCAAGGCATTTTTATTACTTTCTGCAAAATCAAAAGTTTACATACACTAGGATTATTATGCCTTTAAACTATTTGAGATAGCTCATATGATGAGGTCATGTCTATGGAAGCTTCTGAAATCAGCCAATATAACAGGAAGAGAATTGTGGACTTTCACAAGTCTGGATCATCCTTGGGTGCAATTTTCAGATACCTGAAGGTGCCTTGTTAATCTGTGCAAACAATGATATGCAAGTACAAACAAGATGGGAATGTTTAGCCATCATACCGATAAGGAAAGAGACGGGTTCTCTGTCTCAGAGATGAATGTGCTTTGGTCTGACATGTGCATATCAATCCAAGAACAAAAGCAAAAGACCTTGTAAAGATGCTGGCGGAAGCTGGTAAGATTGTGTCATTATCCACAGGGAAATGAATACTGTTTCAACATGGGCTGAAAGGCAACTCTGCCATTACTTCAAAAGAAACATATAAAAGCCAGATTAATGTTTGCAAATGCACACAGGAACAAAGACCTACATTTTTGGAGACATGTCCTGTGGTCTGACCAAACTAAAATTTAATTGTTTGGCCATAATGACCATCGTTACATTTGGAGGAAAAGGGAAAAGCTTGGAAGCCTAAAAACACCATCCCAAATGTGAAACACAGCGGTGGCGGCATCATGTTGTGGGGTTGTTTTGCTGCAGAAGGGACTGGTGCACTTCACAAAATAGATGGCATCATGAGGAAAGAAGATTATGTGGCAATACTGAAGCAACATCTCAAGACATCAGCCAGAAAGTTAAAGCTTTGACGGAAATGGGTCTTCCAAATGGACAATAACGTGAAGCACTGCCAAATTGGTAACAAAGTGGCTTAAGGATAATCAAGTCAATGTTTTAGAGTGGCCATCACAAAGCCTTGATCTCAATCCTATTGAAAATGTATGGGCAAAGCTGAAAAGGCAGGTGCAAGCAGGACGACCTACAAGCATGGCTCAGTTATGCCAGTTCTGTCAGGAGGAATGGGCCAAAATTCCTACCAACTACTGTGAGGAACTTGTGGAAGAATATCCAAAATGTTTGACCCAAGTCATACAGTTTAAGGGCAATGCTACCAAATACTAATGAAATGTATGTAAACTTTTGACTTTGCAGAAAGCAATAAAAATGCCTTAAAAATTCCCTCTCTCTCCTTATTCTGGCATTTGGCAAATATAAATAATTTTGGCATCCGAATTGACCTAAAACAGGTAAGGCTTATTCTGATTTCATGTCAGATAGTGAGAAAAACATGCATATGTGGCTTTTTATATAGTGCATGTAAACTTCTGGTTTCAATATATATATTAACTGTAACTCTACATACATCATCTATCTTATTATTTGCACAACATGCAAGTTACAATATGTAGGTTACTATTAGACATTGGACATCTAATGCTGTTAAAACTCCAGTGGCTAAAGTTTCTATGGTCTCTAAGTGTTTCCATGAACAGCATGGTGGGGATACCTCATCTTTTGTTTTTTCCTGGCATTGAAAAGGTTAGCAAGACCACTAGAGGCAGGAATTATGTAGGAAGTTGCACAGTTTAAGGTTGTAAATTAGGTACTTGGGTCCCACGTGGATTAAATATTAAACAAGATTTAATGTTATTAGGTTATTAGATATTTGGATACAATGCAAGATATATGTTTTAACTATTATGTGTATGCTTTTAAGTATGTTACTTATTGTGCAGTATATATTATGATTGACTGTTTTGTATCTTGTGACTATTGTCTATGTATACAGTATATAAGACATGTCATTGTGACTCAGCTATCATTGTTATGCACGTGACCGCTCTGGTTTCTGATTGGCTGCACATAGTACACCGGGATGGAACGGGAACCCCATGGAGGTGGGGGGACTTCTTTTTTTCTATTTATAATCATACCCCAGTGGACCAACGAGCTTTTGTCAGTCCTGGATAATTCCTTTAAGTAGCTTCTGACTTCTCCAAGCATCCATCTCCAGGATTTAATCAGCCTTTAATTAGTGGTTGAGCTGCCTTTTTTTCCTGTGTCGATGGATTATCCAAGATAGACTATATAAAATTGCACTTCATATTTTTTAGAAAATTCTAAGTATTAGAAAAATATCATCTCCGTTACTCTTGGTTTTTGTGTTACTTTTGCCAGCTCATTAGCGTGCACTAATTTTCTTTTTGTGCGCTCTATGCCAGACCAATCTTTTATTCATGCGGCAAGTAGCTGTATTGTATTGCTAGAAAAGTAAAAGACATTGAAGAAGGAATAAGATACAATGCTGCTTTAGGAAAGGCTACACCGCAACTTTAACTTCTTTTTAATTAGCTTAATTGTCTCCATTTCGAAGAAGAAAAATAATGAAATATTTAATACAGAGACTTTCGGACTGATCTTCAGAATGTTCTTTATTTCGCTCTTTGAAAACTTTTAATGTGAAAAGCAGATCAGAAGTTCATTTGCAGGTATAAAGTATCTTCAAGTGAGCAAGCTATATGGATTCGATTACCTCAAGATGGTATGTGAACTGAGTAAAATAACAGAACAGTCCTCGACAAGTAGACTAAACTGACAATTGCAGCTGAGTTGTTCATCTAAGCTTTTCTAATAGATTGGAGAATCCAGAAGCAAAATATTGAAATTTTTTATCTTAAGCCTTATTCACATACTGTAGCAACCATTCGTGGAATCTGGCGGGATATAGTAATAATTTATCCCGATGGATACCACAGCAGGGCCACAAAGGGACCGTAGACTTCTATAGGGCAAACGTAGTCCTAATTGCACTGTTTGCCATTTTTAATGTGTCCAGTGTCTGCACTGGACACAAAAATATGTTTGACCATGCTTTTATGTACAATGTACAAACCATGTACATTTGCTGAATTGGGTAAATATAGTACAATTTAGACTATGTTCCTCTAGAAGTCTATGACCCTGTTGCTATGTGATTGGGGCCTAAAATGCCATGTGGGGAACAAAATGTGTATGCAAAATGCAAGCAAGCTATAAAAGAAGGGAGCTTTTTGGAAGTGTCTGTAAAAACACATAGATGCAACCTGGGTTTGAAACGACAGCCAGTATACCACACCCAGGTTCAAACACAATAATAGGCCCCAAAGGTTTAACAGAAAACAATATTTGGATCTGATTAGAGACATCAATTATGATTTGTTTCTTATGAATTTTTTCACAGATAACCTATTAATGCTTATTGTCTACTATACTAACCTCAGTGTATTATTGGATGTGTTACATTTTTTTAAGAGGGAGGAAGCTTGGACAAGTTATTAAGTAACATGGGGACATGTATGAAAAGTGTCTAGGTATAATACTTTCTTTGTTGCCCATAGCAACCAATCAGAGCTCCCATTTCATTTTTCCAGAGCACTATATGAAATGAGAGAGGCGTTTAGATTGGTTGCTATGAGCAACAAAGAAAGTCTTAGACCTAGACACTTTTCATACATGTGGCCCTAAGTACGTAATAGTAACTACAATTTTATAGTTCATAGTACATGATGCTCCTGGCTGCTGGGGACATATCCCCTAACCCAGGGCCCCCTAAAAACATTCCCACCACTGTCTCTGCCTTTTCTAAAAGACTCGCCACTACAAATTCATTAACCCCTTCAACCTGAAGCACATCCCTCTGACCCCTACATCTCATATCCCTCTCCCTGGAGCTCTCTGGAACACACGGTCCGTATGCAATAAACTCTCCTAAATACATGACTTGTTCATCTCTTGGAACTTACTCTTCCTTGGTCTGACGGAAACATGGCTTACATCCTCTGACACAGCCTCCCCTGCCGCGCTCTCCTTTGGCGGTCTCCAACATACCCATACCCCTTGCCCTGGTAACAAGCATGGCGGAGGTGTTGGCCTCCTCCTATCTGACACCTGTTCCTTTGTCCCCACTCCACCTCTGCCTTCCCTCACACTCTCCTCCTTTGAGGTGCACTCTGTCCGCATCTACACTCCAAGTAGCTGTTGTCTACCAACCACCAGGCCCTGTCACTGCCTTCCTTGACCACTTTACTCCCTGGCTTGTCCATTTTCTCTTCACTGACATCCCTATTATTATCATGGGACATTTCAACATCCCAATCGACACACTGCGCTCTGCTAACAACAAACTCCTTTCACTCTGCTCTTCCTTCGACCTCTCACAGTGGACTTCTGGAGCCACCCACAAAGATGGACACACACTGGACCTCATCTTCACCTGCCTCTGCCCCCTATCTGACTTCTCTAACTCCTCCCACCCCATATCTGACCACAATCTGCTTACTTTCTCCACCATCTCCACCTCACCGGCTCCTCCTGCCCCACAATCTAGTGCACCCCGCAGGAACTTGCAAAACCTAAACCCCTCGCACTCTCTCTGACTCTCTTACACCTCTTTCTACCATATCCTCATTTAATGACCCAGACGCAGCCACCACTTTCTACAACCACACAATCACCGCCATCCTTGACTCATTCGCTCCCCTCACACACAACAGAACCCACAAAATCAACAGACAACCCTGGCACACACACTCCACTAAACAGCTCAGGCAAGCTTCCAGAATTGCAGAACGCCGCTGGAAGAAAACTCGCTCCACCGATGAGTTTGCCTTATACAAACAATCATTACACACGTTTAAATCTACACTCACCCTAGCCAAACAGGATTACTTCACCACTCTCATATCCTCTCTGTCTTACAACCCAAGACAACTATTCAACACCTTCATCTCTCTCCTCCGCCCACCAGCACCTCCTCCACCCTCTCTCCTTTCAGCAGACAACTTTGTCATTCACTTCCTACACAAGATCAACCTTATCAGAGAAAGCTTCAGCCCCCAGTCCCCAGCGCCCTCCTCTATATCTGCACAATGCTCTACCCCCTTAACTTGTTTCCACACTCTTACACATGATCATCTTTCCTCTCTACTGTCCAAATCCAACCTCACCACCTGTAATCTTGACCCACTGCCATCACACCTTATCCCAGACCTTAGTGCTGCTTTCATTCCAGCCCTCACCCATCTTTTCAACTTATCGCTAACCTCTGGCATCTTCCCTTCCTCCTTTAAACATGCTACTATCACTCCCATCCTTAAAAAACCATCCCTTGATCCCTCCTGTCCTCTCTGTCCAACTATTGCCCCATCTCACTGCTCCCTTTTGCCTCCAAACTCCTCGAGCAACACATCTATCTTCAACTGTCCTCCCACCTCTCCTCCAACTCTCTTCTTGATTCACTACAATCTGGTTTCCGACCCCACCACTCTACCGAAACCACCCTAACCAAGGTCACTAATGACCTAGCAACTGATAAAGCCTCATGCCATTACTCTGTCCTTCTCCTTCTAGACCTGTCCTCTGCCTTTGACACTGTCGACCATTCCCTCCTGCTACACATCCTCTCCTCCCTCGGCATCACGGACTTGGCTCTTTCCTGGATCTCCTCGTACCTCTTTGATCGGACATTCAGCATCTCTCATTCTCGCTCCACCTCATCCCCCCCCCCGGCCACTCTCTGTTGGTGTCCCCCAGGGGTCAGTCCTGGGTACTTTACTCTTTTCTATCTACACTCTTGGTCTGGGTCAGCTTATAGCTTCACATGACTTTCACTACCATCTATATGCTGATGACACACAACTCTACATCTCTGGCCCATATGTCACCTCTATTCTCTCCCGGATCCCAGACCTTCTATCGTCCATATCCTCCTTCTTCTCCTCCCGTCTCCTAAAACTAAATGTAGAGAAAACAGAATTCATCATCTTTCCACCGTCCCCCTCCATCCCTGATCTCTCTATCACTGTCAACGGCTGTACACTCTCAACTGTTCCACAAATCCGCTGCCTTGGGGTAATCCTCGACTCCGCTCTGTCCTTCAAACCACAAATCCAAACCCTCACCTCTGCCTGCTGCTTCCACCTAAAAAATATCTCTCGCATCCGCTCATTCTTCAACTTCGACACCACAAAAATGCTCGTCCACGCCCTTGTCATCTCCCACCTAGACTACTGCAACATCCTTCTCTGTGGCCTCCCATCTAACACTCTTGCTTCCCTTCAAACCATTCTCAACTCTGCTGCCCATCTTATCCACCTCTCTCCTCGCTACTCCTCTGCCAATTCCTTCACTGGCTACCAATTGCCCAGCGAATTCATTTCAAGCTGCTAACCCATAACCTCTCCCCTCCATACATCTCTGCCTTAATCTCCAGATATCTCCCCTCACGTCATCTCCGCTCCTCAAAGGACCTTCTCCTATGCTCTCCTCTTATCATCTCCTCACATAACCGTCTCCAATACTTCTCTCGCGCTTCCCCCACACTCTGGAATGCACTGCACCAACATATCAGACTCTCTTCCACTCTCACCAGCTTCAAAAGCAACCTGAAAACCCATTTCTTCAGGATTGCCTATAACCTACAATAACCCTGCTGCCACTGTACTACCCCACAAACATGTCTGCCCCTCCCCTCCTGTCTCTTCCCTCCTCCTTGTAGATTGCAAGCCTTCGCGGGCAGGGTCCTCTCCCTCTGTTGTGCCAATTGTAAGTCATTCATCGTTATTATTGTACTCATTTGACATATTATGTATGTAACCCCCCTCGAATGTACAGCGCCATGGAATCAATGGCGCTTTAAAATAAATGATAATAATAATAATAATGTGCTCATGTATGATTTTTAGCACCCAGGCGCCATTTTTTTTTGTGGACATTTGTAGTGTAGAATGCGCCTGAATTTATTAACCTGTTCTACTGCGAGTCATAGATTTAGTGCTTTCTAGCTACAAAGCGACAATTCTGGCTCAGGTAAACCACTTTTAAAGTGCTCTACCTGTTCCAGCAGTAATGTGCGTCATAAATGTGTAGCTTCGTACGGTTGTAGTGCGGCATGCTCCACGATCTCAGGCACATTACAAAGTGCAGCAGACGCCTGGTTAAAAATAGAGCGAACGGGGCCTGTTCATACATGTCATCCTTACAGTCTAGATGTTTCTACATTGGCTAGGTTATCCAGAGGTTGACAAGCCTTGCCAAATACCAACTGCTGAAACCCCCCTCCGTGCTGATCTACTTTGCATTAGATCTACCTGCTAACATGATATATGATGGATCGCTTCTACCAAGACAGAAACGCAGAAACCAGACTGGTCCAGGTGCTGAGGGCCTGTCTGTATGTCAGAGCAATACCCAGAAAGTAAGGGACTAAGCTATTGCACCCAAAACTACTACAGTAATCAAGAACTGTTCTTCCTTGTGAGTACAAATAAGCGTTTAACCGTACTTATTTGTTGTAAAACTGCACATAAAAAGTCCTCATGAAGACAATGTAAGATGAGCAATTGAAACAGATTTATTGCTATATAACCGCACCCCTCACCCTACCATTTGGTATTCACTTGGGTTTGACCATCTTAGACTTAGAGATCAAATGGTTTTTAGGACAGGGACAAAAATATTCACCCAGTCACCCCCAACACAGTAGGTTTTTTTTTTGTTTTTTTAAACAAATCTGTAATAAATTATTCTGTTGAACAATTATAAAAAAAACTTCTGTTTTACAAAATTCATTCCTATGATCACTTTTTATTCAAGACTTTGGGAGGTAGGTCAAATATAGCAACTCTGGTAGATTTTTTATATTCATATTTTACAGTGCTCATTGTTCAGTATAATTGACATGGTAACTCTACTCTGCAGGTTCAGAAAATGACAATAATACCAGATTGACATGAAAATGGCATTTTCACTGGTAAAACATTGGGGTTTGTATAACTTGATTGCCGTTATTTATCCCACCATGGGTCTAGACTCATTTTATTGCTGTTATAATACACTGAAATACTTTACTGCACTGCAATGTTTTATATAACTTTCACTCAGCCCTTTAGATTCTACCTTCAGGGAAAGCCTAGTGGGCTTCCATAATAGACAAACTGACGTCATTATTTTGCCGCCAGTTTTCCTGGAATCCATCGGTACCCTGTGATCTCATCTATCAAGACAATTTGAGTTACCAAAATTTCCTCCACAACTGAATAAAAAAAAGTATTCTCTGTATTTAAAAGAAACATATTAAAGGGGTATTCCTATCTCAGACATTTATGACATATTAATGGGAGTTCCAAGTGCAGCTCAGCTGTAATCTGACCTCTGTAGAAGAGAACAGAGAGAGAGCAATACATGTGCAGCAACGTCTCTGTTCTGTGCAGTTGTGGCACAGACAAGAATAGGTGGTAAGAGGATCCGCATTCTTGAGAAAGGTGTGGGTCTTAGAGGTGGCTATGTCAAAAGTCTGACAAGAGAATACCCTTTTATCCAAGTGCTATACCTTTTAATTAACTGTTATACGGGCAATGTTTTATTGCTGTTGGTCATTTATTTCTTTGTATTAGTTTTCTTTTAGGGTCACAGATATGTGATGTTTGATGGCCTAAGGAAAGGGCACATGAAATGTGAAGTATAATAGTGTGGGTATGATTTTAGCTCAGGAAGGCTCAGGGGAAAGGCCAGAGACCAATGATAAAATAATTTAATCTCAATGCAAGTGCCTTCAAGAGCTAAACATTGGTTAACGGTGTTGATGTCTTTTATACAGTTGTTTCTAAATATGTGAAGTTATTTATTCTGACATTTCTGTATTCTTATACCGTTAGATAATACAAGGCTGAAGTAGCATTTCCTAAAAAAAGAACATGTTATTTAACTCTTAATTTCTCTGGAAAACGCAATAGGAGATAGTGGTAAAGGGACACAGCCCAATTCCGCTGTTCCATTGTCATGTCTTATATTATGGACTTATTCTTAAAGAGGATCATAGACTTATGTATTTGTATAATCAAATATCCAGACCTGCACAGATTGGCAGTAGGTAGTAGCCTTGGGTAACATCTGGCCACAGATAGGTCCAGCCAGCAGAGCACAGAGATGGGTGTGTATGTGCGCCTGTTTCTGCTCTTGTGCATTGAAGTTCTTGTGTAACTGAGTGCGCTCAGTTTTACTTGGAGGCGCGATAAAAATAAATGGAGAATTCTGCACATGCACGATCTCCTCCATTCACTGTAACTGGGTTATTCTCACATTTTTCATGGGCAGCCAGAAATCCTTTGGCAGGCCGCAAGTGGCCTCTGGTCTGTAAATTGTGGAGCCTGCTTATTTCTGTGGTGGTCCTTAGACATTAATTTGTATATCCTGACAGGCTCTGTCTTTAAATATATCAAGTCAACATAAATGGATACATTTAAACAAAAAAGCTATGAAATGGTCTTATTCTTTATACCTCCATATATGATAGGTTAAAAATGAAACACATCTAATCTAAGATTGCCCACACACATTAGATGGATGTTTTCCGATCCCACGGTGTAATCTGCATTTGCTGACTGTCTAAAGTGCTTGTTAAAAATGAGTAAGGGTCTTGGACCCAAAACGCGTCGGTTTGTTTTATCCATAATGAATCTGGATGGAATTTAATTAATGTCTTCTTGTGTGCCAGAAACACTCTTTTTTATGATACAGGCTTAAAGAAAGTTTTTATATTTGCATCATTTAATCTGCTTTGTTAAATCTCATCTCTCGATTGGAAAGCTGGTGATTTTTTTCTGCAGTTATTTCTTAAAGGGGTTTTGCCAGGACGTGCCTTATCTGCTAAGAAGCAAATGTAAAGAAGCCACGCTAGCTGAGAGAGAGAGAGAGAGAGACACACAGCAAGAGCACAGAGCCATGCATAAGGGATCGTGTGAAATGTTCACTCACATAATCAAACTACAACTAGTGGATACTGTTTACAAAAGACAACAGCTTTCTCCACAGCAGCTTGAAAGCTTCTTCATGTTCCCATGTCATCAGATAAAGCAGGGATCTACTCAGATATTCACACTACAACTAGTGGATTCTGTATACAAAAGACAACATATTTCTACCCGGTGCCTTGAAAGCTTCTTTAGCTCCCTTTCATCAGATAAGAAGTGTACTCTGCACAAGCCCGGCCAGCAGCTCTTGTCAGGTCGTATCTAATAGAAGCTTTTAAGTAACTAAGGGCAGGTAAGGCAGCCTGTAGCTCTCTCAGACTGCAATTTTTGTAATCACATATACTTAGAAAAGTGATTAAATACCCATTTTGGAGGATCCCATGTCAACATTACATCGTGGCAAAACCCCTCTAAGAAGTGGTTCTCTTCAACCTCCATCAAGAACTATACATCAGGACGCAAGAGTGAGCTGATCCATATTTCCCTTATTTTGTTGCATGTTAAAAATGTTGCACTTCTTTTCCACAATTTATCAGACCTTCTAGATTTTAAGATGCATATGAAAGAAATTTCCCTGTGCAGTTTATATATCACGTTGCTGCTCAATTTACCTATACCACATGCCATATGCATGTGAGCTGTGGCTGTGGTTAGGCACGTCTGGTCACTTTTTCCTGATTCTAAATATACATTTGAACATACACAAGTATTATATGTCAATGGAAAAAGATCACCTGTATGCTCCTATAAGACAAGAAGCACAGTACAGGCTCATTGTACGCTCTGTCAGTTTTCGTTGTCCCATCGCTTGCATTCAGGCTATAAATAAAGAGCCTTAGACAACATTCTTTTCAGCCCTCAGAACAAAGCACTGGCAGTGCATGCTGGGAGTCGGAACGAACAAAGGACGGAAATACTCCTCACAGGACAACTCCACAGTGCAAGGGAAGAATCTGTAACAGGTTTTTCTTATTTTTTTCAGTCTCATTTTGTTTGTTTAGTACATGCAAAAAAACTATTTCTTTTCATTTATCAGTGGATCAATGTGAATAATGACAATCTCCATACAGCGATGTGGAATCTAACAGCGCTATGTAAATGAATCAAATAATTTAAGTCTTACAAAGCTAAATATCTGATGAGAGACTGGTAAAACTGCAATGAATACAACAAGATTTTAAGGCTATGTCTACACTGCATCGGACAAAAAATGGCCTGAAAGCGGCCATTTTTTCTCAGATGCAGGACCGCGGCTTTTGTCACGCTTTGTACAGAAACCGCGGTCGCTTCTGGTTTTCCTGACGTCCCCCATACAATTGTATTGTATGGGAAGACGGCAAGAAAACGAGAAGCACCGGAGTATTATACAACATGTTGTTATAATACGCCACTGCCGAAAGAGGGGCAGAGAAAAGACGAGCTGTGTAGACAGCAACTCGTCTTTCCTATTTCCATCTATGGGGCCGCAGGAACGATCGTATCTTCGGCACTTTAAAAAACGAAAAGCACCGAAGATGCGATTGTCTTCCTGTGCAGTGTAGACATAGCCTTAAATGTAATAATGTACATTTGTAGAAAGAAAATAAAACACAGTCCTATGTAACACATCTAATATCTGTGCGTCTGATGATTGTCTGACTGCTCAGCTTTGGCCAGTAGGACTGTTGAGATAAATGGTACAACATGTAAATAAATATGGCTTAACTTTTTTCTGCCAGAAATTTTAATGTATTTGAATTACATTATGTAGGCAGTTTGCTAGTAAGACACTTTTTTCGATTTTTTTTTAGTAAAAAGTGCAGCAGCCAGATATTAACTACAAGTCAATAGGCAAATATAAAATGCACTTTAGACATTGTTTTATTTTTGCTTTTAAGGGTATGTTCACACAATATACTGCAGTGTGTACATTACGCACCGCAATACATCGTGTGTTTCGGGAGCTTGCACTAATACGCACGTACTTCCGTGGCGCAGAGGAGTGGGGGGGGGGGGGCGGCAGCTCACCGGCCCCATAGACATGCATTACTCATGGCCGCGTATTCACCGCGAATAATTGACATGTTCCTTATCTCCCCGCACGTACAATACAATCGTATTGTACGAGCAGGGAGAGGAGGCGTAATCCATAGCTCTCTATTAGAACTATGGATTACCGTAATTTCGGCGCGCATCTCGCCCGTATTAGAGAGCAAATACGTGGCTAAATGCGCGCTAAAATTATACCATGTGAACATAACTTAAGGTGCATTTTTTTACTTGGTAGCAGTTTTTTCAAAATGCTCTAGGGGAGATATGTATGATTTTTGGCACCCAGGCGGCATTTTTTTTTGCACACTTTAGCAGTGTAGAATGCGCCTGAATCTATTGATCTGTTCTACTGCAGGTCATAGATTTAGTGCTTTCTAGCTACAAAGCGACAGTTCTGGCTCAGGTAAACCAAAAGTTAAAGTGGTCTACCTGTTCCAGCAGTAATGCGCCTGGAATTGCTGTACTAAACACATACATGTGTAGCTTCGTATGGTTGTAGTGCGACACACCTCCAGCACGCCCCCTGATCTCAGGTGCATTACAAAGTGCCACGGGCGATTTGTAATGTGCCTAATATTGCAGTGCACCTGAATAAAAATCTAGCGAATAGGACTGTGCCAGTTTTCGGGTTAAAAAGATGCCAGACTTCTGGCACAGCCCCGGTCATTCATGTCTGAAGTATTTTTCTCCCCATATACCTCCATTGTTTTTTTCTGTACCTAAAAATATTTGTGTGCATGGATGTTGCATTTCTATGGTAGCCTTTTTTGTAGCATGTTTCCACATTGCATATCATTTGATGTATTAGAGGATTTGTGATGGGGGAAAAAAAGCATTAATTTAAGACAAATCCGGTCCTTTTTTTAAAAAAAAAATAGAACACTTCCTTTTTATTCAACAATTCTTCATCAAAGACATTAAAACCACATAGTTCACTGTAGCATGCCTCTATGTAACAATAAATGAAAAGTATACGCAAGTATATCAATGCGCCCAGCTGTGCCGTTCATCCAGGGTTAATGTCCCATATATAAAGTACAATCTGGAGACGCTGATAAGCGGGCAAGACAAAAGCATAGCGGGCTATGCAACGTTTCAGAGGACTCCTACTCCTTCTTCACCCTGAAAAAGGGGAGGAGTCCTCCAAAACATTGCATAGCCCGCTGTGCTTTTGTCTTGCCCGCTTACCTGCGTCTCCAGATTGCACTTTATATCTCGGGGCTCCGCCTGAGGAAGAGGCGGAGCCCCGAAACGTCGCGGTGCTGCACACACCTGTGATGGCTGACGAGCGCACAGGTTGGAGAACGATCATGCTGCAGAGCGCCATATGAACCATATGAACATTGCTCTAAAGGATACTCCTTGCTAGGAGATCACCAACTCTAACCGCAAGTGCAACAAAATGACTAATATTTCGTATAGCATGTTTTATGCGTTGTTTGGCCAAAAGAGTGGCATAATAAATGTTTGCATATATTTGAGAAATATACAAGAGTGATTTATCTACTATATACCCCTAAGAATCACTCCACTGGTGGGCCCAAAGAATCAACTAGACTGGTGAGGCACAGGGACCCCAGTCCAACACTGCTTGAAGCCATAATAAAGCCACATGCAGACGGTCATGCGGATAAACACATGGCTTCTCTGACTTTTATAACCAATGGGATAGTGGCATTGCCTTCATATAGAAAAACTTACATTTAAGTATTTAATAGACAAATCCTGTAGGAGATTAAAGAAAAAAAAATGTATTCTTTTCAGTGCGCAACAATGTTGAATTGGTAATGAGGTCATCCAATGGCAGTGACCGTTCCTTTGTACTGATACAACATCCTGGGTCTGTCATTACACAAGCTACTGTAGTTTCATGATGTTATGTCTTTATGGACACATATAAGCATTTTTCTCTATTTTCTCACAGGTTCTTACCGTTAGGACCAAATCCAGAGCTCATTTTAAGGGCTTTTAGGAAGGGTTTGTTAACACAGCGTATTTGCAGGGCATATTTCGCCACATTATTGTGCTGCAATACGCCCAAATTACGTCCCACAAATATGGTAACTAATAGCTCTCATTGAGAGCTATTATTTCCTGCCCTTTTCCCTGACGTGCAAGAAAGGACTGACATGCCAGGGAAAGCAAATGTCAGTGGGAGTACTTCAGAAGCACACACTGGCCAGTGCGTGCTTCTGAAGCAACAGGTGTATTGCAGGCATAGGGCCCGTTTACACGGCAGAGGACAGAAACCAGTCAGTTTATCCGACCGGTATTTGTCTAGTTTCTGTGCCGTCCCCACGGCCACGTGGTGGGGGGGGGGGTAGCGGGGGGGCTTTTCTCATGTTCATATTCCATCCAAAAACTGGACGGAAGAATGAACATGCACAATGTTTTTCGGGCGGCCGGCGGTTTGAAAAACTGCCGGGCGGAATCCCCACTGCACGGGTTTTCCATAGAAGCCCGGTGTGTTCGTTTGCGGCTGGTTTTTCAGACTGTCTGCAAAACCGCAAACTGTCTGAAAAACCGGCCGCAAACCCGTGCCGTGGGGACATGCCCTTACAGTACGTGCTGAAATATGATTGCAATATGATGTGTGACCATACCCTAATTGTTTCAGTCCTCAGCAATTCAGCTGATCCTCATTTTCTCAGCTGAATGTTCATAATTAGAGATGAGCGAGCCCTAAAAAAGTTCGAGTTCGAGTCGAACCTTGAACTTTGAGAAGTTCGGTTCAAAGTTCAAGTCGAACTCGAACTTCAAACCTCATTAAAGTCAATGGGAGATTAGCTCAAATCGCAGCACATAGCATATCATTGGAAGCATATGTAATGCGCCTATCAAGGCACATCGCGCACGGATTTGCATAACTTATCATTACAAGTATATGAAATGCGCCTAACACATAATATCATTACAAGAGTATATGTGTTTGCCGTATTTCATCGTTTGACATGTTTTGATGCGCTATTTTAATAGTTTTTTGGTGCATTAAATCAGTGTAAAGTGCGCCTGAAAATACGATCCTCTCAAAAATCCGGCGTCAGGTATACCTTACATAGTAAACATAATGCGCCTATCATTACATAGCATATCATTACAAGTGTATATGTGTTGGGCGCATTTCATATACTTGTAAGTAAGTTATCCTCCTGGGTTTGCGCAATTCCCTCATAGGCATTTTAATATGTTTTCAAGATATGTTTTGGTCGCAATTTGCACTAATACGGCCAGCTTTCTTGGTAGAGTATGTAGTACGAAGCAAATACAAGAAGACTGTAGGCGGCACTCACCAGATCTAGTAAAAGAGATCCTGTATTCAAACATGCCTTGAGAAAGCGCGGGGGAACGCGAACGATTCGGGTTCGGGGGGTTTGTCCGTCCTGGCGTGTTATTTTTGCCGCTTGTTTGAATAAAGGGATCTCTTTACAATCTGGTGAGTGCCGCCTAAAAATCTTCTTGTATTTGTTTGGGTTTTCACGCTTCTGTTTTTGGGGGCTGAGCACCACTGCGAATTTAAGAGAGAAGGGGTTTTTCCATTGAAATATCAAAAGACCCTTTTGTGGAGGCAGTTTATAATTAAAACCCCCTAGGCTGGCAGTTTTCTGTGTTTTGAGTAGTAATACGCCTATCGAGGCAAATCCGCACGGAGGCACATACTTTCACTACAATATTAAGGTCTAACACATATAAATTTTAAAGATATGTATGCGCCTCCGTGTGCAATGCGCCTTGTTAGAGCAGTACAACACTTCCAAGGATAAAACTTGTCCCCGATTATGCGCAATGCGCCCCTTTTTTGGGATTTGTTTACGATGCAGGTAACCCGAACGCCGATTTTCGAGGATCGTACTTTCAGGTGCACTTTACCTGATTTAAAGCACCCAAAAACTATTAAAATGCGCGTCGAACACGATGAGAAAAGCGAAATTTAAGAACAAACAGAAAAAGTTCGGGGTTTTGGCTTTTTTAGTTCTAAAAATCGTGAGGTTCGACTCAAACTTAACTTTTCTCGAACGGTTCTATCAACATTATTCATAATATCTACATTTCTGACATAATGATGTAGCCAAACAGTATAACCTAAATTACTTTCACAGGTCAAGTACATAAGTGCTGTATCTTATAACATGGCCCATAATGCAATGCAATTTTTGGGCTCCCATTTTTGCGATCAGTGGGACTCCCAGCAATCAAATTTTTTCTACTTTTGTTGATAATGAAAATTACATCACAGCCCCTAACCCCTTTTTCTAGCCCCAAAAAAGAAATTAACATTTATTGTAATCCAGTTCTCTGCGGATATAACATAAAAAAAAATCGTAGTCACAAAAAATTTTTTGGGCCATTTTGACAGATATTATGCTAGTGCATTTTAAAGTCACTGGTTGGTCACGTAAAATTTTACGAAAATTTTGTCCCTATATTTGAAACTTTAAACCTTTGCATTCTCATCCAAACATTTTTATCACAATACAATTGCATCACATAAGAACATCTTTGGAATTAGTGAATTATTTGACTTATACACATC